>CAVLGW020000080.1:0-50000 GCA_963669155.1 Arbacia lixula
GAATGTGTGTTTATGGCAGAAAGACTGTCATGATTAAGGGTTCCGTAATCTTTTCCAATACTAACTCTTACCCTTAAGAAGTAAAAGCTTCTGCATAAATATAATAAATTGTTGATTTGATATAATAATCTATATAGGTACACACTTTGGCTAAATTTGGACTTCGAACTGTCGTGTCTTGACAAAGCAAACTAAGAAAATTGCTTGGGAAAACACGTACAGGGAGTAGCATGGAGTACATGTACATGTCTTCTATGTACTTTCACACAATAAGTGGTATAGTATTTGCTTCCACAGTAGTATGATATGTATTCCTAGCCTAGGTTGGAGTCTGCAGGGTTTTTTTTCTTTTCAATGGACTGCTGCAATAACTAGCACTGGACATATGCCTAGCACCCTATTTGCTTCCCTCTGAGACAGAGAGGAAAAGAAGAGAAAGAGAGAAGACTGAGAAAGAGAGAGAGAGGAGTGGAGAAAGGGAGAGAGAGAGAGAGAGAGAGGGAGTGAGAGAGAAGAGAGAGATCGAGAGAGAGTGAGAGAGTGAAAGAGAGAGAGAGAGAAGAGTGGAGAAAGGGAGAGAGAGAGAGAGAGGGAGTGAGAGAGAAGAGTAAGGAGACAGAGAGAGGGAGAGAGAGGGAGAGAGAGAACGAATGAGGATGATGAATGGAAAAAAAATGAAGATTTGCCAGTAGGAACAGGCTATTATGCAATAGTTGTTATTGCAGCATAAAAGCCCTAAGCCTAGGTTTATGTAGGCAAGTGTTTTCCATCAAAGCGCACTTTGAATTATGGTTACTGTACAATGGTAAATTTTAAGGGTGGGGAGGGGGAATAATAAGGACAGATTTGGCACAAATAGTAAATGTAATGTAAGCCTATGTTTTCAATTATGAATATAAAGAAGAAAGCGATTAGAGTCAGAAGCAAACCCCATGCCATATTTGGTCAGGAATAGGATATGAAAGGAGAAAAAATAAAGGAATACCATTTCTAGGAGAATGAAATCCTGATAATTTGTTGAATTTGAAAAATGCAGAAAAAACAGAGAAACAGAATTTTGGAAGCAGTTTGAGAAAAATCAGGCCTATAAGGTATTGTAAAAAAGTGATCAATTTGACAAAAAAAAAAACCACCCTGATTACTAGCACTGAATTGCATAGTTGTCATTGTTCTTGTGTACCATATATGCAAACAGGAATAAATTCAGAGCATCACTTGTCTTTTTTAGATTACTGAGCAAGATTATGGGGCTACTGCTTAAAGGGAATATACTGTACCGGGAAGACAAAAATGCCTTCAAACTGTGATCGTGAGCAATCTTCTTGCCAATGGTCTTAACTTCATGTATTGTCCATTTTAGAAACTTGCTGAACGTTATTTGCCCTCATATGATCCACATTAGGAGTAATAAGTGAATAAATCACAAATCCTCAAATTGTTCGGGCCGAACATTTTGAGGATTTGTGATTAAATCACTAATTACTCCAAACGTGAATAATTTGAGAGCAAATAACATTCAACAAGTTTCTAAATTGGACAATACATGCATTTAAGACCACTGGCAAGAACATTGCTCACGATCACATTTTGAACACATTTTTGTCTTCCCTGTACAGTATATTCCCTTTAAGATGATTCGATACAAAGGTCTTTTTTACGATAATATCGTAAAAAAAGACATTATGTCAGATTTTTCTCAAACTTGATCCTGTTTCTTTGATACATTTATGTCTGTTTTTTATTTGATTAATTTGATCACCAGGAGTCCATTCCCCTTTAAAACATGAAACTTAATGATACAAGCACACATTTAAAACTACAGCTATGGAGCTACAATAACTAGGAAACAACAAATAAATTAAAAAAATTATAAGTATAAATCCACTGGGTTGGGTCCCAAACAGCGCAATATCATACTTGCAAAAGTTGCAATAAGACATATTTTACACAAAGTCATGGACAAATTGAAAGTTTCAAAATTTCTCAATTTCTTCTACATTTTCTAAATTTTTACAATTTTTCCTCAAGTGTTTATAACAACAGACACTCAACAATGAAGCATGACTTATGGGCAGTAAAATGTTTTGACCCAACCTAATGAAATTACACAAAAACGTTGCCATCCAACAGATACTACATTGTAGGTATATTCAAAACACAGTTGACACTACTGATTGATAATAACTTCCAAGTCACAACTTGAATCAAGTTAAAATTTACAAATGGCAAAGCTGAAGGATGTCAAATGTGTAGGGCGCAAGTTTTGTGATATGGAGTCCAAAGTTTTGATTTATTATCAATCAAAAGTGTCAACTTCTTGCCCCACCTACACTACAGATCAAAGGAATTAACATAGGGAAAGGGAAAGGGAAGAAAGGGTAGGAGCCGCAGTTTTATACCATGGTACATTTTGTCCAGTTCAGCATGAAACACGATGCCCTAGCCTAAAAAGCATCATGTTTCATGCTGAACTGTACAAAATATACCGCAGTTTAAAACTGCGGCTCCTTCCTGTTATTCCCTTTCCCTATGCCAATTCCTTTGAGCTCGCGTGTACAGTCCTACATGTGGTACATTCATGAACGAGTATTTGAGTCCTTCAACCAGAAACCAAACATTGTGGTAAAAAGTGAGAAAGTTAACTTTATGATACTGATGCAGTTATGTTTCATGAACTGCTAGAATGCAAATTTTGAACCAGAAATGAATCAGAGCATTAACATTAAGTTCTGCACACTTATTTTTATACCCCCCTCCCCTCCTAAATCAGCCATCGATGAGAACTTCCTCATAACAAGTTTGTTTGAATACACACATGTACATTGTACTTGTATACAAAATAATAAAATACTATTCATAAACTTATCCACAAAATAAAATGGAGTATAAATAATATAGGGGTACAAGGATATGTTAGAAAGCAATCTCAAGTCTTCAAGCATTGCAATTCAAACATTGCTCCACAGTCCACTCCAAACAAATAATAGCAATACGTACATTAAAGTACATGCTACACACTAGGAAAATAGTTTACAGGTACCTCTGGGAGGCAAAACATTACTCTAATCCTCTCCAAAATTAAGCTTTTCTAAGTTTGCACCAATGTTAAGCATCTTGTCTTTACTAGCACATCATTAGGAAAGCACAGCAGAAACTAATGTAATAACACAATTCAATTCAATTCAATTCAATTTTGGTTTATTCAATAAAAAAAAACCCTTCCATGATTTGTGACATATAAGTCAAATTGCTCATGGCTTTTCAAATGTATGGTAAAACATGTTAATAACAAACAAAACATGAAACTGTACAATTGTTTCGAAAAGATTAGAAACACACTGTCAGTCAGTCATTCAATGCAACCCAAATTCGGCTAATGTATTGCAGGGCATCATCATGCATGGCCTTCAGGAAAAACCAGACTTGAAAAGCCTTCCCCATAAATGGTACTTTTGGTGGTTTGGTGGTTGCAATAAAATGTGGCCTTGATTTAGAGTGGCCACTACATGTATGCTATGAACATATCTGACTAGGATGTAATTAATGAGAACATTTACTAGTACCAGGATAATTTCATGAATACCAACCAATTGGGTATCAACTACGATTTAGCAAGTAAATGATTTTTATTGTAACTGCATGTGCATAAAAACTATAGGCTAGAAAGCTTTCATGAATACCCATATTTTCAAGATTACAGAACTGTTAATGAAAAGTTTTCCCACTGATTCACTTCCAGTCCATCACAAAACATGATGCAAATTCAACAGTGTATGTCAAATGTTTGACTTGAAGTTAAGGTTCTAATGTATAATGTGCATGCAAACAGCACAATAATTATCAGACCAAACTCAGTGATAATAGGTTTTCTTACGTGGATCGCTTTTGGAAAATACGTCCATATCCAGAAGTTTTCTGTGAAAAAAAAGTTCAGATTTAGAGAAAGGGGGAGAACAATTAGATAGATTGGGTACAATGGAAGGGAAAGCCCCTAGGAAGGCCCAGGCATGAAAGTAAACACTTAGACACAAATTCTTCTACCTTTCTCACACACCCCACAATGTTTGGTTTCATATTTTAAAAGCATTACATTAAAATAGAAAGAGCCAAGGTATGATGATTGTTGGTTCACTGGTTTCTCCATCATCATCCACACAAAAAGATAACAACACTGAAAGAGAAGCCTTGAAGGATTCCCCGAACATTACCTCTCTCATGTCCCACCCTTAAACAAACACACTGCATTTCATTTCCAAGTTCCAAGGCAAACAAAATTGCCACTGAAAGCAAATTGTTTTTTATTATACACTGGTACCTTTTTTCTCATTAGGTTTTCTTAGCCCCGTACTATCCTTAGTCCCGCACTATCCTTAGCCCTGGACTATTTTTGAAGCTTTTCACACTGACAATTCTTAGCCTCATACTATTTCTTAAACCCAATTAAGGAAATCCATGCTGTTCCCACTTGAAATCGTTAGCCCCGGACTTTCTCGACAGCTTATGAATATTTATTATAGTACGTCTTGCACGTGTGAACTTTACCACTCTGCATCAAGGTCACTAGCGCCCGGCATTATCTGATTGGTCACGGCGTCTCGGCCTTGTGAGCTGACACCGATTTCCTTAGCCCCGTACTTTTTTTCGTTTCTGTTCTCACTGACGCTCTTAGCCCCGGACTATTTGGCTTGGCCCTACAATTGTGGGGTTAGCCCTGCTTTTTTGCAGGGCCAAATAATCATGAATTATTGGTGGGGCCAGCCCACTTTGGTAAAAACCAATGTGAACAGAAAGTGGTCTAAGCTCAGCCCAGTACCATAGGTGGGGCTAAGGCACCCCTTAGCCCCACCTATAGTACGGGGTTAAGGAAATTTTTGCCAGTGTGAAAAGCGTATCAGCAGAACCCCCTTGTCTGTATGAAAAAGTTTAAATATCTAGGTCGCACCACAATTTGCTATGAGAACAATTGAACGCCCACAAAATTTTTGGCCTCCATCTTTTGAGTTATAAATGATGTTACACACAAAAGTTTTTTTTTAACTCCCTTTCAAAATTTGTCACCGTAAGTGTATTTTGATATTTACACAGCATTGCAACACATTTAAGCTAGTATGACAGCACCAAACTGTTTAATGTCTGGATTAAATAGTTCTTCACTGAGCCCACACATTTACTGGCTGGCTCTTCTCAAATCAGACACTTTGCAGTGCGACTCATGTATAATCTGCTGTATGGACAATAAATGACAAGCTATGAATAAACTTCAAATTCCTATTAGGGTACAATTGGGCCATACACCTTTGGTTATTGCTGTTCCATGGGCAAATTTGGACATTCTAACTCCTAGGCTTAACAAGGCCAACAAATCTTATTGTGAGGAACAGAAGTGCATACACCATATGAGATAAGACCCTACAGTATGCATGAGTTTGAGAAAATTCCATCAGATGATAATAGATTTTGGAGACATTAAACCATCAATCATCACATACGCATGTCTTCACTGATTCCCATGAAGATGATATTTTTCAGGTCAACAAATGTGAAGAAATATGAAATATGAGCATACATTCTCATATTTCTTCATATCATTTCACATGCAGTGGACATTCTTACCAATGTGCAGTTTAGATTTTGGTATTAAACAAAAAGACTGCTCACACAGTATGTTATACACACTGCAAACAGTATCTACATTAAAGGCAAAGGGTAGTAGTCGTAATGTCTACAGGCCCTGTAAATGAATGAAGTGCCATTTTACCATGAACTTGGGCCCCATTCTTGTTTGATTTCAGGATGCCACAAAGAAATCACTTCAAAATAATAAAACTGTTGAAATTAAACACAATCTGGACCCAGTGACGAATGTAAAAAGGCACTACAACGATAACCATGATCAGGGAAATTATTTCCCAGGAGCTCAGGAATTTGAACCTGCAATCTACTGCTTACCGTAGTTCACCGATCATGATAACATGGACACAAACCTAAGAGTCTCATTTAATCTGACTCATCAATATTCATGAGTAGTCCGCCGTCAGGGCCATGCGGATAGATTTTAGTGAAAGGGCTTTCAGGGTAATTTCAAATTTGAAAGGAAATTTAGAATTTTTAATGGGTTCATTTCACGTTAGGCATGAAAAGAACCCCAGGAAATGGATTTGTAAGTTTTCACTGATTTACGGCCTATAATCATTACCACTTCTACCCTTTCCCTTTAAAACTAGGACCAAGATCACAATGAACACACTTTTTCACGATATGAAATGATAAAGAATGATTGATTCCCAGAGAGCAGGGAATAACGCTGTCTGTGGTGCACCATGGGAGTTAGAAAGTGAAAACACATCATCTCATCAAGCCTGCATCCTTTGTACTTGGATCTTGCAAGCTATGAATATTAATTCTTACCAGGGTCTGACTCGGTGATTACATCGAGATCAAGCAGTTTCCTGTCATGAAGAGACGCATTTATAGTGCACTGAGATTAATATTTCTCACTAGCCAAAAGAAAAAAAAATAAAATGGACCCAGAATATCCATGTCACATCAATTTAGATGGATGCTTGTAGTTTAGATGTGACTTGTGCTACTAAACGACTCCAAGAGGAATGTGTAAATGTCCAGTGAAGTTCTAAAAAAGTCATAAAGTCTGAACTACACATTCAAGAAATATGAACATCTACGCCTTTTACAACTACGGTACATGAAGGCCTTCGTAAGAGTACAAAGTGGGTGGTAAGAAACATATATTTGGTGGTACATTAGGTTTAAAACTAATTAATTATTTCTGTCACACAATGTCTTCATCAATAGTGGCCTCCTGTAAATAATGTAATTTATTTATAAAAATGGTTGTTATTAAATTCATCACTAGTTTCAATGTACACTGTACAATACAGTGCATTTCTTTTACAGACATTCAGTTTCTCCTTATTCTCTGGAGGTGATAATACTTGAGAGACCCTTTCTCTCATTATAAAGACAGGGTAGCCCTTTTGCAGGTAAGAAAAAAACAATTTGGTAAAAACCATGGAAAATGGAAGAAAATACTTCATATGAACTACCCTCCCTATAATACAACTTGAAACTCACTTTGAGAGCAATTATATTGATCGCTGGGTTTTGAGTAGAAATTGGATATGTCGTCCAAAACCTAGCGGTTCCTATAGCCTAGACACCGAAGACCACAATCATCGTTGAGGCAAGCGGCGCAAAAGCTGGCCACTGCATTGATTCTTGCAACACAGTACATGAATGTAGACCTCAAACATAGACAGGGATAACTTTTCACTTTTTCTGAAAAGGTTTGTGAAGCTATGACAATGAAATTTCATCCACATAATCTTTAGGGTATATTAATGATTCTTGCAGAGTTTCTTGACTTTTTCAAATGGGCTACCCTGTCTTTTAAGACAAATGCATGAAAACAAAGTAAACACAAATCAAATCATCGTGACAAGACCCCTACCTTGCTGAAACCGTAAGCTCCACTTTTGTTGCTGGAATGCTCTGATCGGGGTCCATCATCATAAAGTTCACGTCCCCTGGCTCCGCCATCTTGCCAATGTGACACTTGCAACAATTTCTTGAGAGGGCTTCTCAATTCACTAATCAGATATTCCTCACTAGTGATGTTACTGTGAAGGGGAACAAAACACATGTAAATGAGGATAGCTGATGCAGTCAATCAATCAAACTAACAAATCTGATATGCCTCTAACCTTGTTCAATTTGTAATCTCAGAATGTAACAAGGTGTATAACATCAGTTGACAGATCAACTTCATACTATCAGATGGTCTACTGTGTCAAAATCAATTATTTCCACCCAACGGAGATCAACACAATCCTATTACGATGGGCCTATGTGCCGTAATAGACAGTTAAGGCATATTGGGACATCGTAATAGAGGCATAATGCCATTGGTCTAGTGCTTACACAGCTGCCAGATTGGAATCTCTTAAAGGGATAGTTCACCCTGAAAACCTTGTTTGACATCTGTTACATGTATGCCTTCTGCAAACTCTTAGGCTATTATTCTTTGAAGGGAACTACTACTAAACACTGAACATCTTAAAGGGATAGTTCACCCTAAAATTATTTTTGTTTCAATAAAAGCAGAAGCATGGAAAAAAAAAACCGTACTAGTACACAACATATGAGAGAGCACTTTGCATGTGACGTTACAAAACTGAAATTTCAAAAGATCATAACTTTCTTACCGCTTGACCAATTTTCATCAAACCTTCACTAATGTTTTTTCTATATTCCTGCTTTTATTGAAAGCAACTTAACTTCAGGGTGAACTATCCCTTTAAGCATGACCAACATGAATGCTCTGTCATGTAGGATGATCCCCAGGAAATTTTTAAAACAAGATGCAAACAGGTGACGAAAAAGGGCCTGCTGAACATGTGGTGCTCATACGTATGGCACCATGAAATCAATACACAATAACACTCTTTCCATGCGTGGAACTATAATTCACAGTCTCATGTATAATCACTTTCTAGACCTGACGCATGTTTTTTACACCGCCTGTTATTGAGGGACCGCCCTGCTGCCACGCCAACTGCAGCCACGGCCACGCCCATGCCCATGGGCGTTATAACTATACACTCTATCAGAAGTTATGTAAGAGTAATTAAACATGATTAGGCCTTGGGTTTAGGAAGCTTAGGCTTAGCCTTCAATAATGCATTCATGCATAATGACAAGCATGATGCAGTGAAACTGATATTTAGTCATGGCATAAAGAAACTTAATAGTGGGCGGGGCTAACAACATAAGACAAGTATAAACATGATAAAAACTTCACATTATTTTTTTTTAAAGTCATTTGATAAATTTACCTAAAAAGATCACTGAAAATATTGACATCTTATTTTAATGAAACAAGAGGAAGAACAAACGCTGAACGTTATACATAGAGAGTACGACGGATTTGAAATTAAACTCAGACAGCCCAACTTTTTGAATGTTGTTATTTTGTTATTGTTTCCCATTAAAGTGGGTGTAACATTCAATATAACACTCGGTCCCATTCGTACATCTCGGTGTTGTCCTGTGATTACTCAGATTCAAATTGCATGTTCATATCCGCTACAGTTGACGTCAAAAGACGTGACTTACGTCATAAGCTATGAAACATAAAATGTGACCTACATATCAATGCTAAATAGGATTTTAAGACCAAATTGCAACTTACGATCCGAGTAAATACGACTCCCTCTTCACAGTTCGATCAGCTCATGCAAAAGTTCAGCTTGCCATCTCAAAACTAACAAACTGCTTAGTTCGCGCGTGCTGCATGCAGTACAGGCATCTGATTTACGTACCGGCCGGTACGTCGTATTACTAGTATACAGTACATGTAGCTCTATAGGCACGTGCGCGCGGTTGGTTAATTATATGGCTGATGTCATCCTTATGGAAAAGTACCTATCTATAAACAAGACTGCATGTATCATTGATGGGCTAATCATCAATATTTCCACCGGCGAAAAAGTACGCTATCACAGGCCGAAAAAAGTTTCCAATAACAATTCCTGCCGTATAGTAGTCGTCAGACGTTTGCGAGTGAAAGATACTGGAACGGAACTGGGTTTTCCTATTTCCGTCTATGAGGGATCTTTTGTGGATTATTTTTGTAGACCAACACCAACATACATTCCATCAAATGCATGTATTCCTGACAGTCACCTGCATCACGCTCTCTAACAACAAATAAAGACACGGTCACGCCAGTGAATTATGTTGAATACGAAGTCATTGGTTTTACTTGCCTTGTATATCCGAGAGACAGTTTCAGTTATAATGCAGAACAATTCTTATTCGAATCCCTCTCCGCCGTCGCCTAGCTGACTTGCGATACCCCCCGAGTCCCTCTCTAGCTCTACAGGCGCCGCCCGGACACGTCCTAACCTGCCGGTGTCTACATTCTAACTCCCTTCTCTCTCCTCCCGGCCTACGCACCAAACCCAAGCGTACGCGTTACTATACCCGTGCGTAATCCAATACCCGTGTGTAATTTGTAACTCCTTCGCCCAGTACGGCGAATGCACACACTTGTACATCATTTCGTGACATAGCCCCTCCCCAAGACTAGTCAGTCCCTGACTAGAGGCTGATTGTACACATTAAAACAACGAAATGATTGATGACATATATACAAAGTTAAACAAAATAATGTCATAAACAAGGCTTTAAAGAGGCGTTTACCCCTCTCGAAACAAACGAAGGACAGGCTTTGTTTCCCCGTCAACTGGTAGCGTCAGCCTTTACCCTTCATGCCGTTAGCTCCAAAACATAACATTACAATGCAGTAAAACCATGCGTTACATAGCAGTTAAAACATAACTGCCCCAACAGACAAACAGCTATTTACAAAAATTACTCTATCCCTACCAGGGATAACAAAATGACAGTACATCCTCTTAAGTAACTATCTCCACCCTGTTGGTAAGGAATGTATAAATCAGATACCGTGTAAAACTACTAAGTTATAAGTTACCACTAAAGCACGTACGGTCAGTATCAAAATACAAGTCATCTTTGGCAAATCATTGGCACTTTTGGCAACTTTGGGTCGGAAATGAGGTATTGACATCATATAGTACTTGACATGATTGATAAAATATTACAAAAAAAAAACAAAGCTCTCTTATTAGCAGTTCATACAATTGAATACAAAACTGTTTATAATTATGAGGTATCTAAATTCTCTGGGTTTCGTCCACCCCGGCGACGACGTCTACGCAAAACTCGGTGCGCGTTTCCCGCTTGGAGCTCACCATCCCTCCGTGGTAGGTAGTCTCGTTGATGGTTTCCGTGATCTTTTTGACGCGACCCACCAGTAGTTTGGCCAGCTCATCCTGGGACATCTGCTCCTTGGCCACACCTCCCTCGACGCGGTGCAACGGGGTAGGGCGTTGAGGCCCTTGGCTGGTTCCCGCCCGCAGGAACACGACCTCGTACCTCCTTTCCCGGCTCTCCTCCCAGAGTTTTTCCCCCGCGCGGAACACAGCCTGGGAGGACTGCTCCCCAACTTGGACCCGCTGATTTTGAAGCACGGCCGTAGCAGATAGCTCACCCACCGGGCGGCCAATCCGGATGCGTCGGATCTCCGGGACTATAGCTTCTTCCTCGTCGGTACGGCCTACCTCAACGTCGTCTCCCCCGGCCGCGTATGCCTCAACTTCCTCTTCCGAGTCTGAGGCCTCAGACTCCTCCGGTTTTATCATCGCCAACATTCCTCGCGGCTTGCCGCTTGTTGGTTGTATGATGGGAGACGGCCGGCTCATCATAGCAGGTTCTACCTCCTCCCTCGTCTCCGGCGACACGTTTACCTCTATTTCAGGAGGTGGCCCGCTTTCCTGCGGCTTTTCCTCGGGGCGGGTGATGGTGCTCTGGATGTGTCGTTTCACCACTGGGGATCTAGAGCGGCTGTCACCTCTGCGTCGCTTGGGGCTCCTTGAGCGCCGTCGGTCTTCCCTGCGGTGTCCATTAGGGGGCAGGGCTTCACGTGGATATGGGTGCTGCCGCCGGTAGTGGACCAGGAGGTTATCCCTCCTAGTAAAACGTCGTCCGCAGTGTTTGCAGTAATGACCTCCTCTCCGCTTATGTTCGACCTCTATATGCCGGTCCAGGCTGCGTTGGTGGTTGAAAAAGCGCTGACAGGTGTAGCACTTGACGGTGTTTTGCTCGTGTCGGGGCATTCTATTTAATGATCTGTATGAAAATACAAACACCGGGACATGTTGGGTTAATAGGTGAGATCTGACGTGCTTCTCAACGTGCAGTGACTATTTACATTATTTACATCGTTAGGAGACAGTACTTTCATGTACGTCACATCAGGGCTCATCTGCATATCTACGAGGTGGTCTTCGAATTCTATGAGGGTTTCGTCTTGTTAAAGGGGATCGTGCCGACATTGAGGAATTGGGGTCTTCGCCCTGGCCTTCGCTTTCGAGCTCGTTAGGCTCCGGTTGATCCTCTGTTCCTATGTCAGGCCCTTCTTCCGGTTGAGTTTGAAGCTCGTGACGATCCTGCCCCTGTGAAAGGGCGTCACTGCCTCCGCCAGCCTCTTCTACCCACGAGTGTAGAGTTTCACCAGAATACGGCTTCAATCGGTCGACGTGTACCACTCTCTTTTTTGCATTTTTCCGCTCTTGGATTCTGCAGGTCACATCTGATAATTTGTCGATAATCAGATATGGTCCATGCCATCTTTGTTGCAGCTTTGGGGATACCCCTTTTGTCTTGGCAGTGTTATGGAGCCAGACGAAATCACCGATTCTGAAACTGCTCCCCTCTGCTTTCCGGTCATATGTCTTTTTCTGCCGCCGTGCACTCTCCGCCATGTTGTCTCTGGCTCTTTGGTGGGCCCTTTGCATCCCCTTCCTCAAATTGTAGGCAAAGTCTGTTTCAGGGTAGGAATCGACCACTTCCCCGAGGTTGCCGGCCTCCATGGTGAGGTCAATGGGCAATGACAGCTCCCTGCCCAACATTAACATGTTGGGGGTTTCTCCTGTAGACTCCTGGGGGGCCGACCGGTACGCGAAGAGGGCCAGTGGGACCTTCAAGTCCCAATCTCGTTGCCGGTTGTGCGGTTCTATCATCATAGACACGGTAGTGATAAGGGTATGGTTGAACTTCTCTATCAAGCCATCCGATTTAGGATTATATGGGGTCGTCCTGGTCTTGTCGATGCCCAGGATGTCACACATTTCCTTAAAAACTTGGGACTCAAAGTTGCGCCCTTGATCTGAGTGTAGCACAGTCGGCACGCCGAAGCGACAGGTAAACTCGTTGACAAACTTCTCTGCAACGGTCTGTGCTGTCTGGTCTGGTATGGGGTAGGCTTCCATCCATTTGCTGAAATAATCTCCCACTACCAGGATGTACTTATTCCCTCTCTCTGTCTCGGGTAAGGGGCCAACAACGTCCAGGGCCACTCGCTCCATCGGGGCACCTACGGACTCTTGCTGCAAGGGAGCCTTTCTCTTCTTGAGTGGGGTTTTTCTCCGGGCGCACACATCACACTTGCGGACTACGGAACGAATATCTGCATCCATCCCGACCCAGTAGAATCTCATGCGGACCTTGCCCGTCGTCTTCTTCATTCCCAAGTGGCCGCTAGACTTTCCGCCATGTAGCTCCTGTACTACCTCTTTTCTCATTTTTTCCGGTAGGACGACATGCCACTTGGTCTGGTCTCCTTCGTCCGATTCCCATTTCCGGTACAGGACTTCTTGTTTTACTTCTAGCTGATCCCACATTCTCCAGTAAGACTTGTCCGCACTTGCTCTAGAAGACATAACAGACCAATCCGGTCTGCCCATTCCTTGTTTCTTTCTTTCGATGATCCATCCGATGGAGGGATCATCGGCTTGCAGTTGGCTTAAGGTGGTAGTGTCGACTGCTGGTTCCACTGTGACGACCTTTATTTCCGCCGAATTCTCCGGCTCTACGTCCACCTTTGGTTCCATCTTACTCTCCGTCCCAGTCGAATCTCTCTCCACCGAGCCACATTGTTTACAATCCGTGCATGGTCGTCTGGATAGGCTATCGGCGTTAGCATGTGATCTCCCGGCACGATGTATGATCGTGAGATCATACTCGGCAATCACTTGTAACCACCTCGCCATCTGACCTTGGATATCCCGGAAGTTGAGGAGCCAACGGAGGGCCCCGTGATCGGTCCGGACTGTCAACCTTTGTCCATAGATGTATTGCCTGAATTGTTTCAAGAACACCACAACAGCTAGAAGTTCTTTCCGTGTGGTGCAGTAGTTTCTTTCAGCTTTGTTGAGTGTTCTGCTTGCATAGGATATGACCTTCTCTTTGCCATCCTGTACTTGGGATAAGACGGCTCCAATGCCGTCATTGCTGGCATCGGTGTCCAGGATGTACTCTTGCTCGGGGTCGGGATAGGCCAAGATGGGTGCTTCCACCAACCGCTTCTTCAGGTCCTGGAACGCCGCTTCACAGTCGTCCGTCCATGTGAATGGTTGGCCCTTCTCCGTTAGACGATGCAGAGGCCTAGCGATGTTGGAGAATCCGGCGATAAACCTACGGTAGTACGAGGCTAGCCCAAGGAAACTTTGCACCTCTTTCACACAAGCAGGGGTCTGCCATTCCTCTACCGCCTTGACCTTCTCCGGGTCAGTCGATATCCCATTACCGGATACCACGTGACCAAGGTAGAGGACGCTTTCTTTGAAAAGGTGACATTTCTTGGCTTTGAGTTTTAGTCCTGCCTCTCGTAGGCGCTGAAAGACTGTGCCCAGTCGACTCAGTTCATCTTCTACCGTCTTGGCATACACAATGACATCGTCCAGGTACACCAGTAGAGTCTCCCAATGTAGCCCTGCCAGCACACGCTCCATCAGCCTTTCAAACGTAGCAGGAGCCCCACTGAGGCCGAAGGGCATCACCTTCCAGCAGTACAGGCCTCCTCTAACAACGAAAGCTGACTTTTTCCGGGCCTCCTCTTCCAGCTCCACCTGCCAATACCCCGAAGCCAGATCCAATGTCGAAAACCACCTTGACCCGCCCCGGGCGTCCAATGAATCATCGATTCGGGGAATCGGGTAGGCATCTTTAATGGTCAAATTGTTTAGTCGTCTGTAGTCGACACAGAATCGCTTGGACCCGTCCTTCTTTTTCACAAGGACTACATTGGAAGCCCAGGGGCTATCTGAGGGCTCTATCATGCCATTGTCCAGAAGCTGCTTTACCTGGCGGTCTATTTCTGTCTGCTCCTTGGGTGGGAACCGTCGAGGTCTTTCCTTGATTGGTGGGTGGTCTCCAGTATTGATCCCATGGCGGACCTTGTCCGTCCGACCAATGTCTGCGTCTGATGTTGCGAATATATCCTGGTAGTCACATAGTAACTTGGCAATCTTGCTGTGATGAGTATCCTCTACCCCTTGTTTGCTCCGCTGATAGAGATCTATTAGATGGTCAGGTATTGGGGCCTTGTCCTTACCGTCTATTTCGTTGTCGTGGATGTCTTCAATGTCAACCTCTGATACCGGGGAGATATACCCTGCCAGGGTACCCTGTTTGATGACACAGTCTATCTGGCCTGGGTTAAATATCCGGACAGGGATCTTGCCATCGGTGGACTCCACAAGCACCCGGGCCACCAACATCCCCTTCTGGGCCAATTCTCCATCGTTGATGGGCTCTACGATGCCGACGCCGTGTATGTCTCTCCTGGACTTCACGTGACCCGTGATCAGTACCTCGTGACCCGCTGGGACTCTCGTAGTCTCTCCTACAAGCACCCTGGCGCAAAACGTCCCTCCTTGGCCATCGGTACATCTAATTTTTTCTCCGTCCAGGTTCAGCTCCATTCTTTTGAGGTCAAGACTTGCGCGGTTTTGAAGCAGGAAGTCCATTCCTAGGATTCCGTCTAGTTTATTGGTGTTGCCGAATACCACCTGTAGAGAAGAGATATGGGTCCCGACTCGCAGCTCGACCGATCCCCTGCCCAGTGTATCCAGTTGACTACCGTCTGCATTACGCACGCCTAAGTCACTGGTCCTCAGATGTGGTCTACTCCCTCGAGCGATGCGGTAATACAAGGCTGACGACAAAATTGTATCCGTTGCTCCTGTGTCTACCAACAGCCTTGCATTAACGCCCCGTACTTCCACATCGACAAATAGCCCACTGCGGGCTCGATTTGGGTCTGTTCTAACTGTTGGTTGTGTCGTGGGTTTCGATTGAATCCCTCCTATTGTCTCTGTGTCTCGTATTGGCCCGGGTTTTGGTCCGGCCGTCCACTGGGCCCGGTGGTTGGCCGATTTCCGTTTCCCATCCTTTGTTGTCCCTCATTCCTTTCTCGTCTTTTTGGACACTCCCTTTTGAAGTGGCCTTTTTCACGACAGTAGAAACATTCGTCTTCAGGCGTCGCTGATCTCCGTCTCCATGGGCCTTGCCGTCTCCATGAAGATGGCCTCTCGTGGTTCCCTCTGTCCCGGCTTTCGAGTTGTGCCTTGAGCTGCTTTATCTCTTCCAACAACTCTGTGGAACTTGCCGATGCATCCCCCTCCACAACTCTCGACTGTTTGTACCGCCGTCCCGTTCTCTGTTCTTCAAGCCTGAAGAAGTTATCTGTAGCCAGTGCTGCTTGTATGGCCTCGTCGAGAGTAGCGGGTTTTGAACGAAAGACGCCCTCTCGTATGGATTGGTCTTCGATTGCTTCCGTGAAGTGTGTCCTTGCCAGACGATCCTGTGCTTCCTCTGGTAATTCCGGATAGGCAAGCATGGATAGCTCCCCAATGGCTTGACCTAATTCTTGGATGCTCTCCCTGGGGCCCTGACGGCGATACCGCAATTCCAGTAGGTAATTCTCAGCCATTTGCCCTGGCCCAAAACGCTTCTCCAGGAGCTCCACCAGCTTTCGATAAGTCAGATGTGATGAATCACTGGCCCTGATCCCCAGGGCCTTCAGGGCAGGCCCCCTGAGACTGGCAGCTAGAAAGATCCTCGATTGATTATTGTCCCATTCGTTTGCCGCTTTACAAGCTTCAAAGTGGCTGATGTACTCATGCCATGGAGTTCTCCCATCAAACCTGTCAGGTATGATACTTGGCTTCGAGGATGTCCTGCTGGCTGAATTTGCCCGGAATTGTATAGGCCCGCTGCTGAATGCCCCAGTTGCCCTGTCGTCTGCATTACATGTACTACCTGTGGGCTTATTTCTGGGCACCTCTATATGTCCCTTTTGAAATGATGGGACAAATCTGGATTCGTCGACTTCCTGTCTTTCTTCTGGGTGTGCCATTGCTCCTCCTGCTAGTGTCCTTCCATGTTGAACTGGCCTGAAACCTGTTGATGTTTTGTCGGGAACCCATCTCACCCGAGGATTATCTTCTTCCGGGGCTATCCCGCCCATGGGGTGCTGCTGAGTTACTGTTTCGTTTATTTCTTGTGAAGGTGGGGACGAAAATTCCTCTGTTATAGTTCTTCTTGGTGTCTTGGTGACCTCCTCCAGTCCTGGACTGGTCACCGGGGATTGCTCTATTTCCAGATGTTCTAAACGCTCCCTCAGCAGGCGATTCTGCTCCTGCAACATTTGATTTTCCGTACGTGAATGTTGTAGTTCTTCATCTCCCCGTTGGACCTCCGCCACCAGCATATCCAGCTCGGCATCCTGATCCAACCTCTTTCCCTCCATCATGGACTCAGTGTATTCAAAACTCATGAGTTTACCTGCACCTGTTGATTAATTCCTTTCTAAAATCTGTGCAAAACCTTCCCACCAATTATCCAGACAATTTTGTTTTCCTTTGAGATATCAGTAATTTTACTTATATCTGTGAACTACAACAAACGAAAATACCGCAATCGTTTTATTTAAATACCAACATTGTAGACGTTCATCCGTGACGGCTCTATAACCACCGTGGTTGTCCTTATATCTCTGCAGGCGATGTAGGCATTCGTGTGTATAGAAGGCACCACAAGCACTGCAGGCGCCGTATACAATCTCCCTGCAGGCGCTCCTTTAATTATTGAGGGCACTGTAGGCATTCACACGTGATGGCACTACAGGCATGCAGGCACTATGGTTACCCTGCAGGCGCTGTACACTTTTCCCTGCAGGCGCTAGACTTTACACTGCAGGCACCCTCCAGGCGCTATACACTTTCCCTGCAGGCGTTAAACTTTTCACTGCAGGCGCCCTGCAGGCGCTACACTGCAGGCGCTAGACTTTACACTGCAGGCACCCTGCAGGCGCTATACACTTTCCCCTGCAGGCGCTAAACTTTTCACTGCAGGCGCCCTGCAGGCGCTATTCATTTTACACTGCAGGCGCTAGACTTTACACTGCAGGCACCCTGCAGGCGCTATACACTTTCCCCTGCAGGCGCCCTGCAGGCGTTAAACTTGTCACTGCAGGCGATGTGTCGTTAGAATTATTCTGAAGTTAGTTATAGCGTGAGCATAGTGGCTTTTTAGCTGATAGTCCACGCAATCCATCCCGTCGCTGCCACCAATGGAACGGAACTGGGTTTTCCTATTTCCGTCTATGAGGGATCTTTTGTGGATTATTTTTGTAGACCAACACCAACATACATTCCATCAAATGCATGTATTCCTGACAGTCACCTGCATCACGCTCTCTAACAACAAATAAAGACACGGTCACGCCAGTGAATTATGTTGAATACGAAGTCATTGGTTTTACTTGCCTTGTATATCCGAGAGACAGTTTCAGTTATAATGCAGAACAATTCTTATTCGAATCCCTCTCCGCCGTCGCCTAGCTGACTTGCGATACCCCCCGAGTCCCTCTCTAGCTCTACAGGCGCCGCCCGGACACGTCCTAACCTGCCGGTGTCTACATTCTAACTCCCTTCTCTCTCCTCCCGGCCTACGCACCAAACCCAAGCGTACGCGTTACTATACCCGTGCGTAATCCAATACCCGTGTGTAATTTGTAACTCCTTCGCCCAGTACGGCGAATGCACACACTTGTACATCATTTCGTGACAATACAAGTAAGCCCCATATGACTATGGAGACATTAAGGCCGCCTTTGCACCATCCCTTTTGATGACATATTCCACTGATTCTGTAAATTAATGATTTGCCTGTTCACAACAAGATCCGTAGGCCTAGTATTAGTTTATAATGAAACAACATGGAATTATGTTAGGATGATTTAAAGAGGCTGTGATGGTAAAAGAAATGATGACAGTGTCATATGTATTTAATTTTTGTATTGCAAGATGTGTTAGAGAAAGGCACGAATTGGAAAAAGATCACACGGTGAAACAACTCATCATTGTAACACCCCAAAAATAAAACGATCTTTAATATAGAAATGATTTCAGAGAATTTGTCCAAACTTATTTCATCTACGTGAGGCGCGTCACAAGTTAGAAAGCTTACAGTCGGACCCATGCATGGTCCGTTTTGCCCCCGAGACCAACAACGTCCGTCGTACCCACAGTTACCTTCTGTATATAACACCCGCCAGTGACCCCTACTGAAACATACGAAAATTCATACATCAATACATTCATGCATGCTTTACAAAAAAAAAAAATCACCCAAAATCACAGAATTGGCAATAGCAAATTCTTCATAAAATAAACATTTAAGGTCTATAGACACTTAAATAACATCTGGTACCCGCCCCCCCCCCCCCCCCATTTTGTGTTTACCACTGTATAAACGACATGTTTTGTCAAATGAAGGTGAAACTTTTGTCAGCTAGGTCCCTCTTTTTTAAATAATGTCATTTATGCAAAGTTCAGACGATTCAGAGAGATATTAGGGTGGGTCCGTATTACCGAAGGGGTTCGTTTTACACCACTTTCCCCTAGATTGTGAAGTTAAACATGGCATTGTAAGTGTATAGGATCAATCGATTTGCAATTTCAGACGACCCGCCTTAAATAAATGTAATTAATTTCAAATGTAAACACCAACCCACCAATCATCACTGCAATGCCTTCATCCTGGGAGAAGTCAGTATTGTCTGATATCTACACTTCATTTTGAGCCCCCCTCCCCCTCCCCCCACACACAGACCCACTCCCCTTGAAGGCTTAATTTACACACTATTTGGAGAGGGTCATGCATACCGTTTGCAATACATTGTACATATTGTGCTAAATGAATCACAATATATAGGCCTACAATTATTGATTAACACGATTAAAATACAGAATCACGTCACATAGAAAAAGAGCAGTTGTCACGGTTGTTGGAGAAAAAAAGCAAAACATTTGAGTCACACATTAAACTCAAAAAAAAAAAAGTGAGTCCCCCCTAAGCAAAATAGCATAACTTTTTATCGAAGCAGTTTTAGGCAAAATAATTTGGCAGGATTCTTTTTTAACTTATTGACTAACTTCTGGGTGAAAATCACATTAATCCAATGAGTCATGCATGAGTGGGCAAATTTTAAAGGCAAAAATGTCACTTTTCAAATGTCATAAGGGTAATTATTCATGCCGTTTAAACAATAAATTTTGGCATTTCTTGTGCGATTTTCAAAGTGTTTTCACTCAACCATGACGCGAAAATGACTTCCTAGGTTTACATAACATATCCAGAGTTTTATTTTCCACCAAAATAAAGGGTTTTTAAAAGTTTCAAACTCATGCAAGAGGGATGAATATTTGTTAAACGGTGCTCACTCAACCAGAACAATGTGTTAAGTGTCGGGATAGGTGGTAGTGCATCGAGAGACAGATGATAAACATTGAAAGGACATAAATTATGCACCAGAAATTAAATTAATAAAAAATTGATATGACAGAATCATAAAATTAACCTTGTGACTTTTGAAAAGTGACATTATTTGCCTTTAAAATTTGCTCATTCATGCATTACTGATTGGATTAATGTGATTTTCACACATAAGTTAGTCAATAAGTTAAGAAACAATCCTGCCAAATTATTTTACCTAAAACCTCTTCGATAAAAAGTTATGCTACTTTGCTTAGGGGGGAGGGGGGGGGGACTTCTTTTTTTGTTGAGTTTAGATATTGTTCAAGAGCGAATCTCCGTGACGGAAAATGTGAAGACAAGGATTGCCGGGGCCAACCTATACTAAACAAACAACAACTAATAGTCCCAACCTCATGCTTTGTTTGGTTGAGGGACTGCGCTCCTGCCCAACTGTTTTGTCATATCTACCCATACACATCAGCTATAAACGAAGCACATGTTTTCCTTTCAGCAATTCATAATGAAAACCAAACTAATTGTATTATACAAAGCTAAAGCTAAAACAACAATAAAATGCTAAAACTGTCGTCTTGGTTTCTGGATTAAGAATAGCCTATTATGGGCGGTGACTGACACTGAGCGGACAATTGTTATGCAGAGGAAGAAGGATTCAGCGTAACTCTTTGTGGGTCACGTGTGCATATTTTTTCTTTACAAGTAATACACACAAATCACAGAGCAGCACTTTATCTGGCACACAATAGGTTAAGCGGTAGTCCGGAGCGGTAGGCTGGGATATCATAAGCCGCGAGGGATTCACTCCTATGGAGAGAGAGAGGGGGGGGGGGCGGAGAGGGAGAGGGGCATACTCCTATAGCGAGAGAGAGAGCGAGAGAGAGAGAGAGAGAGAGAGAGAGAGAGAGAGAGAGAGAGAGAGAGATAGAGGGAGAGAGAGAGAGAGGGGGGGGGGGGAGGTGGGGGGGGGGGGGGGGGGAGGCGGAGAGGGAGACGGGCATACTCCTATATAGAAATGTAATAATCCTAATACATCCCTGAGCCATTCCGAATAGATAAGATATCATTAAAACATCACTGTGAAGGCAAGGAAGTGCCTTCAACAATGCTATTGGTCAATAGTCCATTGCCCTTGATATATCATTAGACACATTGTTTTGCATACATACTGCTATGAAGAGAATGTATTCCTTCACCAGAGAACAGAAGAATAAAAAAAAAAGGAAAAAAGTAGTACGTAACATAATGGAGAGCACCTCGCACGCGACGTCACAAAATCAAAACTTTAAAGGATCATAACTTTCTTATCCTTTGACGGATTTTCCTCAAACCATTCTTTTGTGTGTCTGTTCTGATTGAAACCAACTTATTTTCAGGGTGAAATATCGCTTTAATACAACAACCAATACATTTAAAAAAATAGCAATGTATCACAGCAAATTCATTCAAATGTCAATTTGATGAAAATTTGTGAGAATAGCAACACTTTTAGTAACACTATATGGTTGTAGTATTTGACTCACTCAAGTGTTGAAAAAAAGATAAAAGCGGATTTTTATATGATTTCATAGTGCTTACACAAAATTGTTTTCACCTCAAGTTTTCGGTGTTTAAACCGCAGTGAGATGAAATGAAATAGAGGCAGAGGGTGTTGATGGGAGTTGTGAGCTGGTCACAATGTAGTTATATAGAAAGAAAAAGAAAGAAAGAGAGGACAAGTTTGCTGTAAATATAATATGTAAACATAATATGTAGGTTTCTTTCAATGTCCAAAAGCGAGAGTATCAGTGTCGGCGACGTTTTGGCCCGTGTGCTCTGTCTGTCTGTCATCCGGAAAATTCTAGCTGTAAATCAAAATAAAGTGGAGATAGGAAGACAATACTGAACTTCCACCAGAATAAATTTTTTTGCAGAGATGATTGATGGGTTGATTTTTACATTTGAAAATTAATTACATATTTGTGGAGCAGGTCGTTTTACAATAACATGTTTAACTTCACAATTTACTTGACTGCTTGCCTACGCTATATGATAAAAATCATTAATTAAATGAAAGCCACCCTCATTATCATATAGCTTCAACTTTAATTTTGTATTTGAAAAAAATAGACGAACAAACATAAGTCAATTCACTGATTATCAGCTTTTCATCAATTCTTCGTTACTGATAATTATGTATTTCTAAAACTTCGTGCATGTCCATGCAATATAAATGCAATATAAAACTAAACTATTGAACACACCAGATATGGGATCCGGGGGAATCCGATGTTATCCGAAGGTGTCCGACATGGGACATTGATAGGTCGCGTACCAGCTTAAGTTTATCATTTAAATTACATTTGATATTCATAGGTTCTGGGCCAAATAAATTTGTTCGCTTTTATACCAGTGTTGATCATAATATATATTGTGTAAACACAGAACCCTTTTTTGTAGAACATACTGTTTGGGCTCTGATCAGACTTTCCTGTTCTTTAAGAAAGACGACTACATCAAAGAAATTAAATAACATACCACTCACAAGAAGTTTCTTCATCGGCTCTAAAATGTTTGTTCGTATTTTACTGAGCGCCTATCAAATTTCCTAACCCCATGTAGATAAATACGAATAGGGTGATCTCGAAGAATGAAAATTGGGTGTAATGTTGTTCAGTTCTACTGGAAAACATTTTCTCTTCTTGAACCACTAGATCAATGATCCCGATGAATATTATATGCAGCATTTCAACTTGAACATAATGTTTATGTAATCGATTCCGCTTTGTGTGGATTATACACGATTCTTAAAAAGCTTGGTTGCTTGAGTGGTGTCATTTCCATGCTTTTACACACATGAATCGTTCACACACACAAATTGCGTTACCCTCCGGTCTTTTTCAAATTCCCCTCCCTCTCACAGTCCTTGATTCTTTTTCTCTTGCTTTCATTCCTTCACACATTTTCCCCTATATTTGTATTTATTGGTCTTACACATAAGCCATTCAATAACCAAAATATCATTTACTTACAAACAACAAGAAGAAAGAATATCACAGAAACACACAGACACATACACACAAAGAAAAAAAACGCCTCCTTCACTGGTTACCCATCGCTTTCCCCTCTTCTCTGCAAAGTAGAAATGCATAAACAAATGATGCACTTACAGTAGTATTTAATACTGATCAATACACATGTTAGATTTTATAATGATGGTTAATATGAGAGGATCAAAAACGAGTATAGTATAACAATTGGAATATTACTTGAGGTATGATTAATAGTCACACTATACATCACACCCCATTACTTGTTTGAAAAAAAAAAGAACATGGATTCATGGAATCAAATACAGCGGTTAACATGCATCACATACATAAAACAAACAAAATACCCTAATTTTTTTTATCTCTTTCAGAGACAAACTACCGAGAACACATCAGTCAATTTAACTGATAGACATGTAGGCCTATACATTAATAAACATGAACATTTAAGGGTAGACAGTAGTGGCCAGCCCCAAAACCTGGCTATAGAGCTTTCTATATCTATCTCTTTCTGTAGAACTCTTCTGTACCATTTTTGTTAATGTGATAGAATCTCTACTATGTTATTGGTGTACTGATAACAAAATACCTACCAACAGATGGTGTTACATCATGGCACAGCACAGAGCTATCTATACATTGAGTTTGGCCAACTTAGCCTCAATAGGGAACATCATGGTGTGTGTTGCTTTGTTGGGCAAGCAGATAGCAAAAGAAGATGCACCATGTTGTTACTTATTGAAACCAAGTTTGTCAAACTTTGTGTATAGGTGGCTCTGGTATAGTTTTGTTTTAATGTATGGCAAGAAACATCTCACAAACAGCCTTCTGCAATTACCAAGGCAATTTTAACTTAGCGTAAATACATGTATGTCAAAACTGATCTCAATAGTCCACATTGTAAACATTATATTCTTCATACTGGTCGATACACTGTACAGTCTCTAGGTACACTTAGAGAGCAGTACAAAAATCATTCCCACTTCTACCACTAACCTTTATCGTCTAAAACTATAACAATACTATCTGGATATTACAAGAGGAATACTACTACATGTACTTGATAAACAGAATAAATGAATTAATAGGCAACTTAGGAACAACAAGCACACATTTTTCTTCACAAACTCTAATACGTAACTGTAGCATCGCATCATATGCAATAACAGGACAAGGACAAATAATATGGAAGATAACCAAACCCAACTTACTATCTCTGTCAAATAATTTTTTTTCAAAATATAATTTCGTACCTGAGATGAAAAATACTAATGATTGACAGGATTGTTTATATCTTCTATATAATCAATGCACAAACATATACACAACAAGAATTCTTGTCTGTAGAAAATAATACATGTTTGCTAATAGTTTATTGTAAATAGCAATAGTTTACTAAGCTTAAAACAAACAATTAAACAAGTGTTAAAGATTGTCCGTCCCTTTTACAAGCTTAAAATTTGAAATCGTCTATCACGATCGTAAAAGTCTGATTCAAGACCATTTCAAAGAATATAGCATATTGAAGCTTTCTGTGTATGTAAAAATTTCAGCCGTTAAATTTCAAACCGACTTTTTTCGTACTAGAAAAAAGTATTAGTCTTTGTTACAGTATCTATGTGGTTATCATGCACATGTGAAATCCTAATTTTATGAGTAACCAAACATTGGAAATGATTAATTCTATAGAACATTTTTTTTCATAATGCGTTTTATAATTTAATAAACAGATTAATCAATAAAGCAGATATTTCAACACAAACTGCTAAGAGCCTGAGGCAAAGACTATTAACCAGACGTTGTTTACGTGCATTATTTGAATTTTACACTACGTATCAGTTTCAAATTATGAATATACAGCTTGCTAACACTTCTCTATATGTTTTGCCAATGTTTTGATGGTTTTGTGGTGATCGGAAAAAGGGACGGGCTGTCTTTAAGGAATATGCAGGAAGACAGAACCATAATTAGGAGTCCATCCTTCTTAAGACAATAATGGAGTATGAACGATGTACTTCTTTACTCAAATCTGTTAACACAAAAACACATCACACACACACACACACACAAATACACTTAGTTTTGATAAAATTCAGAATTTGATTATAATTACATGATTCCAAAATACAACATTTTAAGTTCACATTAAGAATGTTGTTGTGTTTGTTTTTAAAATATAATTTGTTTTTTTCTTCCAGAGAACAGAACCCAGAACATATAACATTGTTGTGTTGGATTTGGGTAATTTGCGCGTTTCCCAAGTTTTTTAAAAATCTGCTCTAACCGAGCTAAAATACAGATCCATCGGTAATTTCAATTTTTCTACATTTTCAAAAGTTAAGGATCGTGCATTTCCATTGGATGATATTTCGCTGTAAATTTAGCAAAAATCGATGTGTATTTTCACTTGATATTTTGCTGCAATTACAGCGAAACTGGGCAGGTATCTTGGTATTTCGCTGTAATTACAGCAAAACTGGGCAGGTGTCTTGGTATTTTGCTGTTATTACAGCAAAACTGGGTTGGTGTCTTGGTATTTCGCTGTAATTACAGCAAAACTGGGCTGGTGTCTTGGTATTTCACTGTAATTACAGCAAAACTGGGCTGGTGTCTTGGTATTTCACTGTAATTACAGCAAAACTGGGCTGGTGTCTTGGTATTTCGCTGTAATTACAGGAAAACTGGGCTGGTGTCTTGAGTTGATATTTTGCTGTAATTACATGCAGTGAAACTGTTTCGGTGTGTTTCATCGATATTCAGCTTTAACTACAGCGAACGTGGACATGTGTCTTATTGAAATTTCGCTGTATTTACAGTATAAGTGGGCATGTGTCTTTTATTGAATTATACAGCGAAACTGGGAAGGTCTCTTGATTCTATACTTTAGTGTAATATTATGTAATATCTTGCAGAATAATGAAGCAAATTTCTGTCTTGTTGCATGGGTGATGCAACATAACACATGTGATACAACATACATGTAGTGTGTCATAAAAGCAAATTGTAAACATTATCAACATTACTTTAATAGTTTAGAATCATGTTTGGGAACACATTCTCACTGACTGTTGCATGTCCATATCATGGGATATCCCACCCCCTCCCCCAAACACACACACGCACGCACACACACAACACACAAACAAACAAACACACACACAACAACAACAACAGCAGCAACATCAACAACAGACAAAAACAATGGCAAAAATAACAAAGGAAGACAAAAATTTTAAGGCACCATTTTTTCTTTAAATAATGACAACAAAAAGATATACATGTACATACAAAGGTAGCGTTCATGTTTAGTTCTCTATTGAAGTTACCTTTTTTTCAAATCAGATTTGGGACAGAAAAAAAAAATAGTGATATGTATTACTCATATCACATTTAGAAGGAAAAAAAATGAAAATTGCGTATGATAAAACAAGTACATGTATTATGTATCCTGGGTGGTGTTTCACCAAGCTGTTCCTAAGATATGAACGACATTATGCACGACTGGTGACCCCTTCTTTTGCTAAATCACACTCTCAGTTATTTTGAATCAGATGTTGAAATCTGATGTTTATAACTGAAAATTCTTGTCGTTAACAAGTGTCTGAAAACAAAGCTTATGATTTTTCAAATTTGATTAGGATTTGGGGGAATGAAATCCCAATATGCTAAAACAGGAACATAGTGTGGTATTGCATTTAGTACGAGTCATTTTTAGTACAAGTATTTTGTCACTTCATATAGTTTCATAACTACTACAAGTAAATGGACAGTAATAGTTAATCTATTTACAATCTTGCCACATACATGATTCACTATCAATTAAGGTGGTCAAGGACATATTATATGAAAAGCAACACAATGTTTATGAACAATGTTCAGAGCCGCAAGGCTCACTCTAAACCCTACTGTTTTACTCCTTCCTTTTTAGATGGACTTATGATACTGGTTTTACATAATGATTTATATACGATTTATAATGATTTATATAATGCATGATTTATCTTTTCCATCCATGAACAATTATCAACACACACCTAGAAAGAATGGACATTCATGATAACAAACTGGTTGTGACTAACACCATTACTTTATTACACTGGACATTATGATACATGTATTAAGTTTTAAATGATGAACAGAAATTTATTTATTTGAAGTCTGCACATATGTTGCACAGTGTGCAGAAATAGTATCAATTGTTTCAGCAAAACTTTACTTTCATGAATGCAGTTGTATTTCCACTGGAGCTGGCTATTGTTGTTAGGATTTTGAGAACATTTGAGACTCGTTTAACTTTAACATTTACATTACTCAGAGGTTGTATTAGATGTATTGGATTGGACGCTACTGTACAGATAGCGAATATTGCATGTTTCTTTATGCAAGTGATATGCAAATAGGGACAATCAGGTGGTATAGAGAATGATGCAGCTAAATTAGATGTTTGATAACCCCAGGCAATCTCAAACCAGGTGTCAAGTCAAAAACTTGGCACACACTTTCTTTTGCAATGGTGACTTGCCTGGGGTTTCCATTTGCTCTAACATCAGGCCTCCATAATGTATTTTTCTTTCCATTGTACAGGTCAATGGTGATATTCTCACCATTGACCCCAACAACACAACCCACTTTCTTCACGGCAGTGAGCACCATCTTTCCCGGTGTTATGTGTTGCTCATTTCCTTGTGCTGACTGGCCTCTCTTGTTGATCTGCACAAGAATGAAAGCGGAGCAAAAAAAGAAATACATCAGTATTATTATGCCATTGCTCCGCTTATGTTTGTTGATATTTTGAGTCGTCTGTTTTCGGTAGTCTGATGCTTTGATTGCGCAATTATCACAAATCATTTATCAAAATACCCAAAATATTGGGCAGTGTGGCTACACTCACTGATGTAAATTTCTCACCTACGTAAGCACTCAACCATGATACTCATTTAAAGAGGCAGGGTTAATAGGTTACTAGGCCTTACATGCACAGTCATGACAACAAAAATGATACTTCTCTGAAATTTGGGTTTAAACAAGGAAGTGTAGATCACACATCTGTTAGGATTAAAAATCTTACCACTGTCTGACCGTACCTCATGAAAAAACAATGGACACAAGAACTGGTTAACATTTCTTTCACTGTTCTGCAAACTCAATATGTTTTAAATTGAATTTTGCTTGTTTAGTCATAGCTTTACTCTGGTGATAATCAAGGATCATTTCTCGTACATTGAGAGGGGATCAAAGAATAACAAGAATCTCAATGTGTTAATCTAAACAATGAATTTGTAAACTAAACATTACCATCACAGCATCTCCTCTGAGCAAAGTATACAAACATCATCTTCCAAATGCTCCTCCCCACAGAAACAGTTGAGACACATTGTTACAAATCTGATATCCTGTTCTCTGCCTCATCATAAACTGGTTGGATAGTATGTACAAGTTGAAATTAAAAGTACACCACATTGTTATCAGTAGAGCAAGTATTTTACAATGTATTTCACTGAATACGTATGGGAGGTCATTATCATTACGAATATCTTATGGTGTGCTGGTGTCGTAAGGGAAATATGTGTTTGATTTAAATTACAAGGCTTCCTTATTTATCATACAGCAAAATGTTCCATGGGTTTCAGATGGTACATGTACGCTCTTTTAGGGATGCGTCAATGTGCTGGTATTGTTAATCAATTCATCTATTCCATTATATTTTGGGTAACCATTGGTGAAATCTTTAACATACATATATGAGTTCAACTGTATCTGTCTGAATTCTGACATAAAGCAAACAGAAAGTTTGTACATTCCTGCATGAATCCTCAATAACAATTTGAGTACTTACATGGGGAGCACGCCGTTCCCTCTCAAGAAAAGGCGTTAGCACAGTTGGACCAGCAACCACTGCCATCTCCTCATCCTCACTGATGTCAGCTGCGTGCTGCTTCAAGATGTCAGGAGCCCAAACACTGTCTGGGATGCCATCTGTTGGGTTGTTGAAGAATGAGCTCCACCAGTCGTGTTGGTCAGAATCTAGATGGTGAGCTCCAGAGTTTATAGTGCGCTGCACCATGTCTAGATTCTGCCGCTCGTATGTGGGCTCCCTCAAGGCTGGCATCCCAGGTGGCAGCTTCATGCTCCCATTCACATCAGAGATGAAGACTTTGTGCTGCTGATCATAAGTGGCTGGTAGCCACTCCTTATCTTGGGTCCACTGCTTATAATGTAGCAGCACATGTTTCTGGCTTCCTGGTGACCAGGTCAACCTGAAAAATAAGCGTGAAATCAAACATCAAAGTGATTTGACATACACTGACTTAGAGGAAAATGGTTTGGTATGGAAACTGATTCTCCACTAATCTTTTAAATAATATGACTTGATGTTACTCACCTCCACTTCCTTTTCATAAGTATCAAAGACAATTTAAAAAGGTCCATCTTCATTTTGCATTTCATGCACAAGGCATCAAATACATTGTACATGCTTGTACAAAACAACATAAACACAGCACAAGAAATGGACATGTCTCATCTGTAACCCTAAGAACTAGTATATACTTCATTTATTCAAACGGTTAGTTACATTTGTTAAAATCTATTCTTTTCAAGGACTTACACATTGATAACAGCAAAGCTGGAGACCCTTGTCCAATACATGTATTTATTTCTGCAGTGAAGCAACAGTGAAAGAAAGTATCTATCCCTATAAGTGCAATATCCGGAGACGTAGGCGATCATGGCATGTCACAAATCTCTGTTCCTAGCTGTTTGAATCAGTTCCACTTCCTTTTGCAATCCATGCATTCAGACTGGTCATCCAATTCATTTGTTTCCTTCCTTCCCCCTCTTTCCCTCTATCTTTCCTGTCAATGCTCAATTTTCAAGACCATCGTTTCTAATTATATGTCCTACAAAACTCTTTTGCCTCGTTCTTTTCTCTACAACCAGCTTATATAATCAGCTTATATAAATTATAAGCCCCCAAAATGAAATCAACCTATGAATACATGTGACTAGCTTTCTTCTTACATCCTGATTCATAAAATGAATTACCTGAATGCATGCTGTGCTGAATGCTGACTGAGTGGGGCAAGGAAGGGCTCCAACCATGATTTGATGTCAAACACTCTGCCAAGTCTGGTTGCTCTGCTTGTAGTGTTTGCCATGGAGGTTTCAATGACTGTCAACAGTTCTGGCAGGGTCCTGGCACTTTCACGCTTTAGGGCACGAGAAATGCAGCTGAAACGCTGGTCAATGTCTTCATGAGTATGACCCACCATCAAAAATGACATCTGGACCTGTCAAATAAGTACCGGTATGTAATATTTTTTTGTTGTTGAAGAACTTAGTAAGAATATGGGACAGATATATGAGAACCTGAGATCAAGTTTATAGCAATTGAGGTTGCTGACTGCAATCTGTTGCAATCAAATACAGACAGCTCAATGCATGCATTTGATTGAGGTCTCTGACTGCAATTGATTAAAGTCAGAAAGTCACTCACACACTATACATATCCTCTTTACCATCATTAGCAAAAATAGTAATATGTGAGCAGCTAATAGCTTGTATATTCTATAATCCGCATACCGATCGTTTTCACCTGGCACTCCATTATAAATATTGTATGGTATTGATAACAATTGTTGCAAAAATATTTTTAAAAATGTACAAACCACAAAATGCAGATTCAAATTTCTTTAAAAGTATACTGACATGAATAGATATATTGGTCTGCATGCTCGTTTACCTCCTTGAATATGTGTGCAGCAACCAGGAACGCCATGAACCCAATGAAGTAGCGGTTCTTGTTCTCCCTCCAGCAGTTGTCCAGCTGAATGTAGAGGGTCGGGGGAAGTACGCCATCATCACTCACTTGGCACAATGTAGCAAGGAGGCAATTAATGACCATGCTGGAGTCATGGCCATCTTCTAGTGACACGTAAGCATGGAAGGATCGCCCGTGGACCAGACAACCCTCAATATGTGGTTGAAGCCTGTATTTGTCACAGTCCTTCAGACAAAGGAGTACAAGAAATCGCAATGAACACAGTAATATTCTGTATGTATATTTCCAACAGATTTGTTTTGTGCAGAAATGTGTATTTGTCAGAATTAACCTGTCTTCCATAAGGAATTTAACATCACTGATGAATTTATGTCACACTAATCAGTAACATTTTAACAGGGTAAATAGCTTCTTCCCTAGCCTCCAGGGATCCTACAATTACAATTATCCTGATCAACACGTTTGTTTTCGAAGCTGAATGAGAAAATCTCTTTATTCATTTGCTCATCAACCTCATTATCTGAATTTTTGTATTGCAAATGTATCCAGATGTGGACTTTAGTACTCTTACCTTAGGAGCTGACCATCCTTTGAAATGAGGGAGATACGTTTTGGCCTGATCCATCCCATCCATAATTATGCTCAGCTTCCCCTTTTGATCCTGCACCGCCTCTTCTCTCCTCTCATAATACAATTTCCGCTCCAACCTATATAAATCCAAGAACGAGCATGAACAACCCGTAAATAAGAGAATCTGTGCAAGGTATCTGAAAGTCATGTATTTTCCCCCAGTACATGTACATCATTTTGTATTTCCTGAATTGTCATGTACACATATGAAGATGTTCAATCCTGAATAAGAATAAAATGTCTTGGCATTCAACCAAAATCCAGCTAACAATCAAGATAAATCTTATGAAACAGTGGCTACTTGTAATTCCTCATGATTTACTTATAAATCGTGAATACATCTAACATTTGAATATATCTTACATACCACTGTCGCTGCAGGTGTTCGTCTCGTTCCCTTACAAGATTTTCTCTGGTTAGAGGGTCAGACGTCTTGGAAATGACCTCTTTCGCCAGAATACAGATATTGCACTTTGTCATCCTCGTTATCTGTGGAAGGACATAAAAATGAATGAATATATGCATACAGACATATACAAATACCCCTGCCTCTGTTTCATTTACACACATGGTGCTATGATAAGCAAACATAAATTGACAGATGTGATGATTAACTGGAAATAAGTATATCAAAATGCTTTTATATGTAACCTGTATTATTTGGCAGATGTAGCATGAATGTTGATATTAATAATGTACAACTCACTCCCCTCAAATATTTTTTAATTTTTGTACAATTCAAAACATACCTTAGGGAAGGAGACGTGCATGAAATGTTTGTGCCAAATCCTTCCAAAATGCGACCTGGAAATCTTGCTAATGTTGTCTCTCGATGCCAAGAATTTGTGGTAGATGTCTCCTATCCCAGTACAACAGGGCAGGAATATCCGTCCGCTTTGTGGGCATGTGTCTCCCATTCTCTTGATGTACTGCTCCATGAACCCAATTGCTGCCATACCTTATGTACATATAAAAAAAAAATGTTAGCTCATAAACATTGTACAGGATCAGCATGTAGGCTTACTTGATGGAGAATTACTATTACTAAACAGCGTGCAGTGTTATTTTCAGAGAATACACCTCTTTGTTGTTTCTCACCATGAAGTAAATTAGATAATCAAACAGCATATGCATAAGGAGATAATGCTCTTAACAAGTATGACTTCTCCCAAACTCCTCTGGAAATTTTGATGCAAATTACTGTGTGAGAAGAGCTCCATTTTACTTTCTTCTCGCAACATCAAATGTCAAAGGGTGCTCAATGCATCCAGCAACACATAGTGTACTGCCATTACTAAGTACATGTATAATGCCATATTACAGGTATTATTGTTCTCTCTCTCTCTCTCTCTCTCTCTATTTTTCCTATTCATAAAAATTGTCTTACCGTTGGTGTCTCTTCCACTGACAAATGTTGAGCATGGATTAAAAACTCTCCCATTTTTCAGAAGCGCAAGAGCACGATAGAACGAATTCCTCGAAATCTTCATGAATTGGCACCAAGCATGTCTGAAATAAAAGTAATAGAGAGATGACACATTCATTACAAATCAAGCTGTAATCAATTGATATTGAAATATGAATTGATCTTGCAATTTTTGGTCATAAAATGAGCATGCAGAACAAAAGTTAAATGTATTTTATAATCTTAGTGAGTGCACATGTATACTTTCGAGTAGATATACACTTTGTCAAAATGAACTTAAGAGAGCAGTGTCATTTCCTCAATAAACTAGAAGTGCAAAATTTGCACTTTAAATACATTCAATTCACACAAGTTTACCTTTGATGTTTTCAGATCACTTGTACTCAGATATGTCATGATGTACTTATTATCCTATGTACAGACATGGCATAAGGGTATGTGTTTTTTATTAAATGTCATTGACCTTTGACTTTTTACGTTGTGCGAAATTATAAACAATGTAATGTGACTGCACAGAATACCTGCAGATAAGTTCTCCGTTTATGACGAACTGTCTGCAGTCTGTCTGAAGTGCCATGCTCTGCATCAGTTCAATTATCTTGACCTGTCTGCCACTCCCCTCTTTCACCTCAAACAGTCGTGTCCTCCACATCAACGCAGTTTGAACGTCCATTTTGCGTAAGCAGCCATTTCCACAATGACATTTCATGCTCAGATCACCTTCTATTCTTGCAGGATCAAGATAATTTTCTTTCCGAGTTTTTTTCTCCATGACTGTTTAACAAGATCCCAACCTATTAAAAAAAGTGATTTGAAAGACACAATTTAGGTAAGAAAAGCAGTTGATTTTTAGTACATATCATGAATGTTGAAGCGAAATTTACACATTATTAGAAAAATCTCATCAGCATCACCACTCTGATAACCACATAACAAGTATCCAAGGTTTGTAAATGATCACATAAGAAAAATGCAACCGCGGTTATTGGCTGATATATCACCTACCCACCCCCCCCCCCCTCAAAAAAAAAAAAACATTGTCATAATATTTCGTCCATATATACCAGTGAAAATAGATACTTTACTTTCATAATCTTCACGTTCTCAATATATATTGAGAATGGCATGTTATACAGATGATGAAAGAGGAAGGGAAAATAATAGCATGACACACACTCAAATTAACGAATGAAAGAAATAACAATGGGAAGAAGCAAAAGAAACAATGAAAAACATGTTGTGAACAGGAGAAATCAAGGTTAAAACAAAAACAAAGACAATGTTTGAAATGATGAATATGAAATGAAACCAATGGAAAAAATGACATATTGAAAGGGCCATGATAAAAAGGAACACAAAACATTTGCATAAATGAATTAGTGTGATTGAAACTTAAAGGATAGAAGAGAACACGTAAAAGAATGAAGTGACAAAATAGTAAAAAGGACATCCAAATGGAAAGAAAAATGCAAGACACAAATGAATGAAAGAAAATAAGACAGAAAGGTAGAGAAAAGTAAATTAAAAAAAACACAAAGAATCATAACAAAAACAAATGAAAAATCAAAAAGAGAAGTGTGGGAATAATGAATACAGATAAAAACAGGAAAAAAATGAATACTTAAATTGACAAGGAATAGCAAGAAAAGGGATACAAAGGAAGAAAAGAGTAAGAAAAACCTGAATAAAGCCGACAGAGCCGAAAAACAGAGCCGACAATATGTACAAGATTTTGGGAACCTAGCGCAAACATAGCACGCCCAGTACTCGGGGCCCAGTACCATCAAGCTCGATGGTCGATCGACCGCTTCTATTTCCTACGACGCTGCTCAACATGCACACCCCCGTGTTTGGCACGCGCTAAAGAGATTAGGCCACGAACGTATGAATCTAGTCTACTTTCTAAACGTATTTTATCAGCCTGAATTCGTGTACTCAGCGCGCGACGGAACTCAGCGATCGCGCGATCCCGCGGAGTTCCTTCGCGCGTTTTTTTTGTACACGAATTCGGGCTGTTAAATAGTCTAGAACCTAGACTAGTATGAATCACGCTGCCGGACAGTTTGGTTTACACATGGTGCAGGGAGGTGTTCCCTGCATGGTGTAAGCAGGAAGGTGGAGTCGTCACGACGAGTAGTTTACTCTAGCCTTTTGACAAGACATTGTGGATGTGGGTTGTCCCTCACGCCTTGTAGCCTCTGAGCAGTACTTTTGTATCCCGTACGCCTAGAAAAGACTAATTATGATGCCTTGCACTGACCAGGAAGGTGTTAGAACTGGAGTCAGCACGAAGCATAATTTATTTCCTACACCAGTCGCGTTCATTGATAGCACAATAGAATATTTGACGCATTTATGGGTTCTTTGATCCAGTGACGACCGCCGCCAAATATGCAAAGCGAATTTTGGATGCATTTAGAGGAATATATATTTTGTATGCGCAGAAGATTTCAGAACCACTTCATGAACTGAAGTGCATGTGCAGTTGTAGTACATCTTATAAAGATACGATTCTGTGTATTTCAGATTATATTGTTGCTTCGTTTTGGGGATAAAAGGAGAATACTGTAGAAAACATGCCAGAGAAATGCCTCCATATCGTACATTAAGCAATCCAATCATATTTCCTTAAAAATATCTTGTAAATCGTTTATTGAGTGTTTTATCTTCCATGGAAACAAGCTCATTTTCGTGTCCGGAGGTGTCCAAAAAAGTTACGGACCAAATTCTTTCTCCAATTTTTCCAAAATTTCCCCTCGCTCACCCCAAAATTAATTCACAGTGTGTGTAAAAAGATCACCTAAGAGCTCCTAGCGAAGGCTTAACAGTTGACATATTTCTCAAAAGAGATTTTCTTTTGTTATTCCGAGGAAGGCACAACCTAATTAGAAATACAGCTAATTGTTTAAAACACCTGAATGTCTTGAATTTTAATGAGGCGGCGGTCATCATAGATCAAAGGAAATCTATCCGAGCACAGTCCATCCATGATAGGTCCATGCACTGACCGAACCAAACTAATTATATATTCAGGACAACGCTTGTGAATAGTTATAGATAGGTCACGTCTGTATGCCAATTATGGCGTTAGTTTATGAATAATTCATATTAATACCCAGGTTATCGTCCAACCCACGTTACAAATGCGTTTCGGATCGTACATTATGTGAATGTGTAGGTATTGTTTGAAAACGTAGCTACGCCGAATTTATAGAAAGAATTGAAAATAATGAGATGTTCTGTTATCATGTTTAGTTATTTTACGTAGACAGTTTGGTTATTCTAAATTTTAAAAAGAGATATTTGTTATGAAATACAACGCTTCACAAGTCTACTGTTACCGCGCTGTTCAAATGAACGAATCCATGCCGATCGCCTACGGTCGCGTCGTCCATGTGCGTTGGTCTGCCAATTAGCTAATCCTTTCGCGCGCTCCAAAACGATTGTGATTGGTGGCCACCAAAAGGAATAAGAAATTCGATGCAGAATCGGGTCTGCGCCCCTCGCCTGCTCTGTCACTGGGGTTAGCGCGGTTAGTCTCGTTCCAGGCGCTAGTGGGGTATTGCGCTGACGGGGTCAAAGGCTTAATTTATTCCTACACCAGTCGCGTTCATTGACAGCACAGAAGTATATTTGACGCGTTGGGTTCTTTGACCCAGTGACGATCGCCGCCAAATATGCAAGACAAATTTTGGATGCATTGAGAGAAATTGCGCAGAAGATTTCAGAACTACTTCATGAAGTGAGCTGCATTTGCAGTAGTACACCTTGTAATGATACGATTATGTGAATTTTAGATATTGTTGCTTCGTTTTTGTGAGAATACTGTGGAAAACATGTCAGAGAAATCGTTTATTGAGTGTTTCACCTTCCATGGAAACAACCTCCATTTCATGTCCGGAGATTTCCGAAAAAGTTACGAACCAAATTCTTTCTACAATCTTATCAAAGTTTCCCTTCGCCCGCCCAAAACTAATTCCCACCGTGTGTAATAAAATCAGCTATGAGTATGAATTCCCAGCGAAAGCTGAACGGTAGACTTATTTTTCAAACCAGATTTTCTTTTGTTAGTCAGTGGAAGGCACAGGCTAATTAGAAATACAGCGTATTGCTTGAAAAACCTGAACGTCTTGACTTTTTATGAGGCGGCGGTCATCAAAGATCAAAGGAAGTCTATCCGAGCGCAGTCCATCCATGATAGGTCCATAGTTTGATAAAGGATTACGAGGCGTAGCTAAGCTTCATACTTGGTTTGAGCAGAGAGGTGGGACAGAGGTACAATGTGTGTGTACTTTCGGAGATACTTTTCATACCTCGCTCAGTTCATTATGATGGAAACCCCACGGATATTATGTGCGTGTCTTTAAAGTTCGCATCCAAATATTAAATATATTACATTGGGGTTTCTTAGTCTAGTTTTTAAAGCTTTTTTCACTAACAATATTCTTAGCCCCGTACTAGTTTTTAAACCCGACTAAAGAAATCCACGATGCTCCCACTCGAAATCATTAGCCACGAGTGGGAACATCGTGGATTTCCTTAGTCGGGTTTAAGAAATAATACGGGACTAAGGAATGCCAGATTAAAAAGCTTCACGAAAAAAATCCGGGGCTAAACCCAATGTAAAAAGGGTATGAGAGTCCCCGGTATGATCATTGCTGCTTGCTCTACCCACATAGTTTTATAACAATTTGTTTTGACAACATGCTATTAAGAAGTGACACTTCGGCGCTTTAAAATAGCTGGAAATAATTCGGATGGAATGACAAAATCTTTCAACCCGCTCAATCACTATTTTCAATCGCTTTTGACTTTCAAAATCAACTTATTTACCCGTGCAAGTTATTGATATTAATGCTAAGTTCTGAAGCTTGATGTAAAACTTGGGTTAACAAGATAATGGATCATATAGGTCATATAATCACGCTAGTCCTATTTCTTCTTTATCCATAAGGAAAAGTAATATGATTATTGAAAAGTACAGTCATAACATACCTAACTCGAAAACTTTATCATACCGGTCACCAATATGCATACTATGAATCAACTTCGTACTTACCGCGCAAGGCAATAATGCTGTGAGGGGACAGTCTTCAGCGATGACCACACCATGCGAGCTGCGGGGCCTGGCGGCGGCGATATGAGGGTTGTGATGCGATGAGATGCCCCTTCCGCCTCCGAGATGAAGTAGAGAATATATACGAAGCGAAATGTCTGTCGATTGAATTTCCCGCGCGCTTGGATCAATTTACTTTCAGCCAACCAATCCAGAGGTTTCGAGTCCAGCGGCCTCCCCATAGAGCCTTGGTGCTTGTGCGCCTGCGCGTATCAAAGCTAGCAGCCGTTGACCATCCAAGTATAAAATGCTTTTTAACCTATTTAAGTAAATGACAACTTAAAGTTGTTATTAAGTACGGTTTTATTTCTGTGGGAAATTGCGTGCTTTTGATACCCGCCCTTGATCTGTTGTTTCACATATGACCTGTAAGAGCCCCCTGATGACACATTGTTTTTGTTGTAGCTCGAAGAAAAACAATAAATAGACATATCAATATGGTTATGGCAATAAGCATAATAGTAGTAACGAGCTAGAACTGATGATTACAAGTGTGTACTTGGCTATATAAATCGGACAAGTAATGACACTTGCAAGGTGTGTGTCACCAAGGATGGTTTCACCTGAACATTTATATTGATGTGTGTTTTCGTGTTGCTTGTATTAAGCAAGACAATGGGCATACAAGAGCGATCTATCGAGAAACCTGCCACGGCCAAAGGCCGGTGCAATGAGAAGAAATGTAGGCTGGGGGTGACAGATTTGTCTCGATCAATATTGTGGTTTCTGTGACTGTTCTCTTCTCTTTAGACATATTACTCATTTTTTAAATCACGAGAAGAGTTTGATAAGTAACGAGAAGCAAATCATGATTGTTGAAAGTGCTTCTTTGCATAAACGATTATCACACAGGGGTGACATGCCCGTTGTGCGAGCGGGAAAGCGGTGCGGATGATTTAGGCGGGTTCGACAGAGAATGTTGAGGGTGGAGGAGGAACTGGTGCGTGTGACTTCTCAGAAAGGTGATAGGGGGGGGGGGGGGGGGTTGTAGGGTGATGGTTATCATGACAAGCGTTAAAGACAGCCAGTCCCTTTTTCAGATCACCACAAAACCATCGAAACAGTGGCCAAACATATAGAGAAGTGTTAGCAAGCTCTATATTCACAATTTGAAACTGATACGTAGTGTAAAATTCAAATAATGCACGTAAACAACGTCTGATTAATAGTCTTTACCTCAGGCTCTTAGCAGTTTGTGTTGAAATATCTGCTTTATTGATTAATCTGGTTATTAAATTATGAAACGCATTATGAAAAACATTGTTCTATGGAAGGAATCATCTCCAAAGTTTGGTAGTTACTCATAAAATTAGGATTTCACTCACGCATAATAACCACATAGATACTGTAACAAAGACTAATACTTTTTTCGTGGTCCGAAAAAAGTCGGTTTGAAATTTAACGGCTGAAATTTTTTACATAATTAGAGAAAGATTCAACATGCTATATTCTTAGAAATGGTCTTGAATCACACTTTCTTCAATTTCCGATCGTGATAGACGATTTCAAATTTTAAGCTTGCAAAAGGGACGGACAATCTTTAAATGGAGGTAGCGTATGGTACAATGCAATGAATAGACATGGTCTGTGCTGTTTAGGTGCTCATACAATAATTGTTATTGTTACGTGTTTTTTATTTGAGACGTAGACGTACATACTACAACGATGTTGACAGATATGTAAATGTGGTTTCAGAACTACATTTCTTCAGTCATTCCGATGATTATTTCGAAGGCGTAACATAGTGTAACAACCTAGCTAAGAGTCGAACTCTAGCTCTCAACCCAAACTAGACTCTCTTCTCAACTCAAAGCTAAAAATGAAATAAAGTGACTCTAATTTTGTCTATGTAGGTGCATCTTATGAAGCTCTCCTTTGAGAAGGGGGGATGGGGAAACAAATAGGTGGTAAGATAAAAAAAAAAAAAAAAGCACACACACACACATATATAGAAAGATAAGAGGAAAATTGCAGTCCCAGGAAAGAGAGAGAGAGAGAGAGAGAGAGAGAGAGAGAGAGAGATGTAAACAATAATAGAGTAATTGCATGTTGGTTTCACAAAACACAATTACCTCACACCTTCCTTCCTCCTTAGTCGTGTTAATACCCCCACAGGAATTTAAATGGGAGGGGAGCCTTATTTCCAAACAAAGGGGGGTGTTGTAAAGTAGTTATCTGTCATTACCCACTCCCACCACTTGTAAAGAACAAGTAATTACCCTTTCCTTCACCACACCTTAAGTCTTCTAACCATTCTTCAATTAGTTTTGTGCAACGAGCTGTATATTCATCTGTGTTATTTCACATTAAGTGTACGCTTTTGTAAAAATGGATTTTCCATATTTTGGTCCAATTTTAACATTCACTGTACAACCAGTTTTGTTTGATGGTCCTTAACATGAATAACCTACAGTTGAGATTTCATAACATTTCAAATATTACTCCTGTTAATTTACAGCATTTTAGGGTATTCTTTTTAACAGAAAATGGATTCTCATTTCACATTAAAAAAAAGTTCACTAATATCCTTGATGTATTCAATGAGAGTAGTATTGAATATTAATATTACTCTATAAGTACAATCAATACTTCACATTGTGAAACCTATTTGATGAAATTTAACCCATAAATGTGGAACTTATGAATGTCTTTGTAAAATGTATCTTTTCGTTAAATTTAAAGACCGTGTCCTCTCTTGAACAATTAAGTCACCAGCAGTGAATTAAATTGATAAATATGTGCCAAAACTTAACTAATTCAATCTTCAGAATAGTTGTAATTAAAAACATATGACAAAGTGATGGATATATTTTGTTACATAGTTATTTTGACCAATCTATTTTCCGTTAAAAGTGTGTCCTCTCCAGGACAGGCAACTTTTTGATATTATTAAGCAATGTGGAATTTGACATCTATTGTTGTGATACAAAAATTATTGTATGCTTCAATTCAACATAATGAGATTTTATTTCCTCTTTAAATTCTTATGGAAAGTAAGTATTTCACACTAGTGCAATGTTTAACATGTCCTCTCCAGAACAAAGGTTCCATATTCTAAAACAATGCACAAAGGTTACAGCTCGATATTCCGAAGCCTCGTTTATTCCGAGGGTTCGTTATTCCGAGGGTTCGTTATTCCGAAGGTTCGTAATTCCGAAACACATAAATTGCCTATACCTCGATGCTCGTTAGTCAAAAAAACGAAAAACGGTTCGTTAATCCGAGCATTTTTGGCGTAATGCCGAAGGTTTGTTAATCCATAAAATAAAGCTGGGTTCGTTATTCCGAAAACGAAATAAGGTTCGTTACTCTGAAGGTTCGTTAATCCGAAATCCGAAAACGAAATAAGGTTCGTTACTTTGAAGGTTTGTTAACGAACCTCCGGAATAACGAACCTTCGGAGCATTCGAACTTTCGGAATAACGAGCCTTCGGAATAACGAGTGCTTCCCGCAATTTTAAAACACCCTATTTTGATATTCAAGAAAAATAATGTGATATTGTTTGTTACTGTGTATCTGACAAAATTCAATGATCATGGCAATTATTTACTACCCTGGTAAACAATTCGCTTTTACCTTCACGTAGTTCATGGAGAGAACAAATATTTTAACACATGGTGGCATTTACAATTTGGTCACTTGTATCTACAGCTAAATATTGATTTCATTGTAGGTAATTGAATCCTGAACACCTTGGCAGTTCACTTAAAGTTAAAGTCAATTGGAGGCTGGGATCACAAACCAAGGAACTTAACAAAACAGACAAAAATTGCTGTGGAAAAACTAATGGAACTAGCAAAAATGCAATGTTTGTCAGAGACATGAAGACCGGCCGGTCGCGGCCGCTCAACCAGCAAGATTCAAACAAGACTTGAAGAATGATGCCGCCCAAAAGAGAAAGACATAACGGATGCAATAAAATTCCACAGAAGCTATGTTTTCTTTGTTTTAATGTGGACACTATTTCCACTGATATTCAAACGGGTATACATGTACTTATGCATGTTCGAACCGATAATATTGGCATGTATTGCCATTTTCGAATTGATTCACTGTGTTGTTGTATGTATGGTCAGTGTGTTGCTGGATTCGATTTTATGATGAGGGGATTTTAACAAAGAGAATATTCGTATTTTAACGGATGTTTTTCCTATGGGTTGATTAAATTTATTAAGAATTTAGTAATGTGTAGTTTGACCACCACCATCCCTGCATGCATGCAATAGGTTTATTGTACAGAGTAGTACGAACACACCTCCCTTAGAAGTTAGGACAAAGAGATTGTGTTTAGAGTGTTTATCTGCTGCGGTCAGAACCCTCGGTTCCCTGTCTTTATCGTTATTATACCTCATAACATGTCAGAGAACAGAAACAACACTGACTCTGAATAGAGAAAGGTTGTTCTGGGGAGAAGATGACTTTTTGATAGTTTGGCAGTCGAAACCTGGCCAAGTGAGGAAAAGAGAGAAAGAGAGGGAAAGTATGCAGAACCAGTTGCAAATGTTTAAGCCCTTCATTGCCAGGTTGAATACTACCATTGTGCATTAATGTGCTTGAACACCATTCAACAACGGTAAAGTACAGGAAAGAGTTAAGACGATGACTCATATGGAAGTCAGAATAACATGTTTCGTTGACTTGCTCCCGGTATGGACAGGGAGATAACACAGATACCAGTTCTGAATAGAAAGAAGCAAAACGAGGAGAAACGAGTTAGGATTAGATGTATTTATTGGGCGGCTTCTTCGTTCGGGAGCGCATCGTTTATCATTGTCCATTGTGGTAAACTTTCTCGGAGCTCTGCGGTGTCAGAAAGTTTATTTGCCGGCCGCGGTTGGTCGGGCGATTACCGGAAATACCACGAATAGGTGACAAACAACAGACTTCGGGAAGAATAGTGTTTCGCTTTCATAGGGGGGGGGGGGGGGGGGGGATCATTTGTTAACCTCTCAGCCCAATATATTCAAGGAGTGAACAGTTGAGCTGCTACAATCTATATCTTCAATGCCGCTTGTTCTCAGTAACTCAGCGAAAGCTGAAATGTATAGGAGTGTGTATGACCTATTATCCACGTGAATAACAATCGCATATGCATCATATTGATGAGAGCAGTTGCTAGTAGGAGGCGGCTTCGAAGCTGATAGAACGAATTTACGCGAGCTTTGAGAGTAGCCATTGAGATAAATAAATACAACAAAAAAAGTAAGCCCCCCCCCCCCCCTTTAAAGCAAAATAGCATATCTTATTGACCAACTTCTGTGTGATCATCACATTAATCCAATTAGTCATGCAAGAGTGAGCGTATTTTAAAGGCAAAAATGCCACTTTTCAAAAGTCACAAGGGTAATTTTTGGATTCTGTCACATTAATTTTTGATGAATTCTAATTCTGGTGAATGATATATGTCCTTTCATTGTTTATCATCCATCTCTCGAAGCACTAACACCTATCCCGACACTTAACCCATTGTTCTGGTTGAATGAGCATCAAATAAAAAAAATACTCATCCCTCTTGAGTTTGAAACTTTTAAAAACCCTTTATTTTGGTGAAAAAATAAAGCTCTGGATATTTTGACAAAGACGTAACATAACATGTTATATAATCATGAGAAGTCATTTTCGTGTCATGGTTGAGTGAAAACACTTTAAAGAGAACATGCTGTTCTGGGAAGACAAAAAAGCCTTCAAAAGGTGATCTTGAGTAATCATCTTGCCAATGATCTTAGGTTCATGTATTGTTCATTTTAGAAACTTGCTGAAAGTGATTTGCCCTCAAACGATCCACATTTAGAGTAATTAGTGATTAAATCAAATTAAATTAAAATGTTCGGGCCGAACATTTTGCGGATTTGTGATTAAATCACTAATTACTCCAAATGTGGATCGTTTGAGGGCAAATCATCTTTTATGAAGTTTCTGAAATGGACAATACATTAATTAATGACCATTGGTAAGAAGATTGCTCACGATCATCTTTTGAAGGCTTTTTGACTTCCCATGACAGTATATGCCCTTTAAAGACAGCCAGTCCCTTTTTCAGATCACCACAAAACCATCGAAACATTGGCAAAACATAGAGAAGTGTTAGCAAGCTCTATATTCACAATTTGAAACTGATACGTAGTGTAAAATTCAAATAATGCACGAAAACAACGTCTGATTAATAGTCTTTACCTCAGGCTCTTAACAGTTTGTGTTGAAATATCTGCTTTATTGATTAATCTGTTTATTAAATTATAAAACGCATTATGAAAAAATTGTTCTATGGAAGGAGTCATCTCCAAAGTTTGGTAGTTACTCATAAAATTAGGATTTCACACACGCATAATAACCACATAGATACTGTAACAAAGGCTAATACTTTTTTCGTGGTACGAAAAAAGTCGGTTTGAAATTTAACGGCTGAATTTTTTACATATACAGAAAGCTTCAACATGCTATATTCTTAGAAATGGTCTTGAATCACACTTTCTTCAATTTCCGATCGTGATAGACGATTTCAAATTTTAAGCTTGCAAAAGGGACGGACAATCTTTAAAGATCGTACAGAAAATGCCAAAATGTATTGCTCAAACGGCATGAACAATTACCCTTGTGACTTTTGAAAAGTGACATTTTCGCCTTTAAAATTTGCCCACTCATGCATGACTAACTAGATTAATGTGATTTTCACACATAAGTTAGTCAATAAGATAAGAAACAATCCTGCCAAATTATTTTGCCCAAACCTCTTTGATAAAAAGTTATGGTATTTTGCTTGGGGGGGGGGGGGGGGGTCTTACTTTTTTTGTTGTGTTTAGACTCTCAACATGTTATTTGATTATTAGACATTACAGTTTGAAATACAGAGTTAAAAAAGGATAAAGATTAGTGTTATATTGACACCACTTCTGATAAGGCTAGTTGCTCCGTTGAAATATTGAATTGTCACTCTTTTATCAAGTAGATATGTGTCATTTTGGTTTATCATTACTGATATACGAAATATGTACAGATGTAGAACATAGAATTAATTAAGTTACGAGTAATATACTTTATACGTTGAGGAGTCGTTGGAATTATAGTTAGATTTACATTGTGGTATGTAAGTGGAAGCGTGTAAACGTAGCAAAGCAGTAAATCTGCTCAGAATAAAGGGTGTAAATGCAAGAAAATAGTCGCATTACTTATTTTGTATGTAAAATCGGTAAAAACTGGTAATATGTTGTCAAGACCGTTCTATGCTGATGACCACACCAACACTGACTGATCTTCGTTCTCCTTCCTCTTCTCAAATCTTATAGGTTTAACGCCCCACCCCACGTCGGGAGCGGGGTATCAGAATATCAGCAAGATATGATGATACAAGGATGTTTTAAGAAATGTATACCCATTTGAACGAGGTTTGGTTCCGCCACCTAATATGCATTACTTGCAGCTACTCTTACTGCATGAATTGCGTCATGGCCACCTGGACTTTATAAGAGGACATAAAGTAGATATTCCTAAACATGCATACATTTCAGCTTTCGTTGATGAATAGGTAGATTTGTTACGAAGTGCTTGTTATGTAGTTAATGAGGACAAGGGAACACGGAATTTGATACTTTCCCAGATCAGTAGATGGAATTACTAGTATGGGCATGGCTAGGGCCGTTTTTGAAGTTACATGTACTTCTTTGAAAAGAACATTTCCGGACTGCAACTTGATATGACTTTGAGCGCCTTTTTCACCTTACGGTAACAATATTCCCCGATTAAATCTTTACACTGTAGACGCATTATTTTGGAGTATTTTTAATGCTACAACTGCGCACGTATCTGGGGTGAGGACATTTCCCCCAAATTCATCTACGCATCCTATTTTGTTTATATATGAAATTCATGCAACATTTCTCTGGAGAATCGGCGAAATCTAACATGTGATGAGAGAGAGAGAGAGCCTTTGTAACGACTAGAAGAATAATACAAGAGTCTGCATTTATTAAGCTTTTGATGGTACTCTATATAATTCAAAAATCCTTGATGATAATACCACAAATCCACTAACATTTTGGAGGGGTAGTATGCTTTACATGTATCTGAAGGTAGATGATGGTTAGTGTTGGTGAAATGTGATATAAGTTCATTAGCGTTATGAATTCAAGGTAAAACTAGCGTGATCGTGTTTTTTTTATTCTTTGGGTCCAATCTTAGTTTAAAGAAACGTGCTCTTTCTCTCTCTCTTTCCATCTATTATTAGCTTCTTACGGAGAATTTGAAAAAACACAGCAAAACAGTAAGCCCCCCCCCCCCCCCCTAAGCAAAATGGCACAACTTTTTGTCGAAGAGGTTTTGGACAAAATAATTTTGCACGATTGTCCCCTAACTTCTGTGTGAAAATCACATTAATCCAATGAGTCAAAAGTGTTTCAAAGGTAAAGTCACAAAAGTAATTGATAATGCCATTTTAACAATACATTTTGGTATTTCTTGTGCGATTTTTAAAGTGTTTTCACTCAACTATGACACGAAAATGACCTCTTATGCTTACATAACAGGTCATGTCACATCTTTGCCAAAATATTCAGAGTTTTATTTCTTCACCAAAATAAAGGCTTTTTAAAAGTTTCAAACTCAAGAGGGATGAGTATTTGTTAAACGGTGACCACTCAACCAGAACAATGGGTTAAGTGACGGGATAGGTGTTAGTGCATCGAGAGATGGATGATAAACATTGAAAGGACATAAATTATGCACAAGAAATGGAATTCATCAAAAATTCATACCACAGAATCCCCAATTACCCTTGTGACTTTTGAAAAGTGACATTTTTGCCTTTAAAATTTGCCCACTCATGCATGAATAATTTGATTAATGTGATTTTCACATATAAGTTAGTCAATATGTTGAGGAACAATCCTGCCAAATTATTTTGCCCAAAACCTCTTCGATGAAAAGTTATGCTTTTTTGCTTGGGGGGGGGGGGGGGGGGGCTTACTTTTTTTGTTGTTTAGTTAAACCTAAAGAAGACCGAGCCAGAATGCTTCATGAAAAATACATAACCTAATTATTAATCAATGTAGTCATTTTATCAAACTAGAAATTTAAAATGAATGTTAGTTTGACACCGTTGTACAAAGTTGGATGAATAGTGCTGATAGAGGGCGTCGATGCAAAAATTAATAAACATTTTTCATGACGTAATTACATCACCATAATTAAACAAATGGCTTTCAAAATGCCACTTCCCTATTTAACATTGACGATAAAAAAAAATAGCACAGTGGATTGTCTGGTTGTCAATTTGCATCAAGCCCACATATTAAGGTTAAAATATGATGAAGGTCTGTTACTAGCTCGTACTTCATTGCTGGTAAGAAAACAACGATTTTTTTTTTCACACTCCCCCTCCCTCGCTCGTTAGAATTTATTTTGTTTTTAAACGGAGTCGATAAATAAAGCAATATCCTGATAGCTTTATATATCTATACAGATAACTGTAAACCTGCTTTAATTACTTTTGCATGACAAGTCTTGGAGAGAGCATGCTCATAGAGCCTACTGCAGTCAGCCCAACATCAGTTTTTAGAATGGCCTACATTTTCTTTGTTATTACTAAATGGATGGAAGTTAAATGAATATCACAACAAGATATGTGTTGTAAAAGATGAGAAATTGTCTTTTTTGTCAATATGGTAGCAATTATTTCTGATATCAGAGGCATACTCCAAGTTGCTTTTCTCCCACAACTCGGGGTAAATCGCTCCGAAATACCTGTGAAGCGATCAGTTCCTGATGTCGACCTATCAACATCAGTAGCTAGAATGACCCACCTAGTCTTCAGTACTACTTGATACGCCAAATTGTGATAGATATCACAACAAGATATATGTTGTAAAAGATGACAATTTTTTGTCGATATGGTTTCGTGGATTTCTGATCTCTGAGGTAAACTCAGAGTTATTTTCTCCCACAACTCAGGGGAGAGCGCTCCTAAATACATGCAGTGCAGCTGCCGGTTCCTGATGTCGACCAATCAGCATCAGTTGTTAGAATGCTTTAGCTTTAGCATTCCTTGATGAATGAAACTTATCCAAACATCATAAAAGACAAAGGGTAATCTAAAATATGGACAATTTGTTGCTTGTTTGTCAAAAGAGTGGCGTGGATATATGAGTTAAGACACATGTACAATCGGAGTTACTTTGGTGTATGCCGAGAGCAATATCTTTTGAAGCTATAAAAACAACGGTAGACCTATTTTGATACGATGTACGAATCATTCATACATTTTTTAATTAAGTCCTGACTCATCATTGTTTAATGAATAGGATAAGGGTGGGAACGTAAGCATTTCCGTTCTAGAGAGGCCTTGGTGTATATTTCTAACTGCGATATTTTTGAACGCTTTAGTTCATTTCCAACCACCTTTACTAATTTATTTTATTGTTACCAGTTCTAACAATGGGCCTAAACAGTTTCAGATTGAGATGATGTTTACGTTCTTGTATTCAGTGCCTGTGCATGTACAGTATGTATATAGCTATTGAGCGTCAACGATTTAATCGTCTCTTTTTTTTTCCCTCTCTTGTATTTTCCCCAATAATCAGGATAATGTCATTCGTCAGAGTTTTATTGCAAAACCAAAAATGTACAGTCACTGTATACAATCTAAACATGGGTATTGTGCATGTTTTATTTTTCAATATCGTAATAAGCTTGCTACATTAATTGTATGTCAAACTTTGGTACATGTCACAATTGTACGTCGAACCCATTTCAGCCTTCATGGCCTTCGGGCTGTGATGTTTAGTTTTAATAGAACCTTTCAAATCAATTCAATTCACGTTAACCCCACTTTTGTCTAATCCTAACGGTCTGATCAATGACTTCCAACATCACGGCGTGTGATTTGAAATGGACAAGAGTGTGATGTCCCTGTCGAACTTAACAAGATCACGTACGTCCACGTCCTCAACGTTTCTATCTACAATGTTCTTTTGACGCAATGTCACGTCGTTAGCTTTGAAATATCGTTACTATTACATAAAAATCCATTTTAAAATGATTTTACGATATGTTTCATTATCACCACTTAAGACATTTGCGCGATGTCGACATGACGTCGGCTTTGAGATATTGCAATTTGGTTGGAATTATTAAGTCGAGTTGACGTCAAATTACGACCAATTACCGACTTTTTTGACTGCCAACATAATTTCTGTTACAAGCACAATGTTGGCGCGACGTCAGTTTATCGACCGCGATCTCGCTGACGATTGCCGATATCGTCCCGACGTCAGCTTGCTAGCTGGGAATATGTTTCTCTTACGGATATCTCACTCTGACTCACTTTCTACCTTTGAATTTGTCTTTTCCTCACACCGTCCTCTCTATAACTCAACCTTCCCCTGGTTTCCTCCAGCATTTGATCTTTGATATCCCCTTCCATTATTTATTTCCATCATTACGTCTCTCCCCATACTTTCTTCCACGCCACCAATCTTTACCTCACATTCTTAACATTGTGAGATCTTTTTAACATCGGCAGTCTGACTTCCAGAACCATCCTCTCCTATAGCATGTATAAACACAGTGTCATGTATATATTTTGATATAATAGTGTACAATTGTCTTAGTGATTATTAATTAAGATTTGTTATGATTAATCAACGCCCATGCTTAGCATGCTCATGTTTAAAAACATTGTTTAGGAACGCACAAATACAAATCAAAGATATTTCACATCTGGGCTGATATGCACGGTCATTGATGGAATATTGTTAGTATCGATGTAACTCGAAAGTGCCCTAAACACATTTCTGAGACCGCGCTCA
>CAVLGW020000081.1:0-15000 GCA_963669155.1 Arbacia lixula
GTAATGGAATCAGTAGCAATATAAGTTATGTTTAAAGTAGCAATAGCAGCAATCGTAATACCAGAAGTAGTAGTCGTAGTAGTAGTAGTAGCAGTAGTAGTAGTAGTAGTAGTAGTAGTAGTAGTAGAAGTAGTATTAGTAGAGGTAGCAGTAGTATTAGTGGTAGTAGTAGTAGTAGTAGTAGTAGTAGTAGTAGTAGTACTAGTAGTAGCAGTAGTAGTAGTAGTAGTAGTAGTAGTAGTAGTAGTAGTAGTAGAAGTAGCAGTAGTAGTAGTGTTAGTAGTAGTAGTAGTAGTAGTAGTAGTAGTAGTAGTAGCAGTAGTACTAGTAGTAGTAGTAGTAGTAGTAGTAGTAGTAGTAGTAGTAGTAGTAGTGGTGGTAGTAGTAGTGGTAATAGTAATGGTAGAAAATGGTATAGAAATAGTAATAGTAATAGCAGCAGTAGTAGTAGTAGTAGTAGTAGTAGTAATAGTAGTATTAGAAGTAGCAGTAGTATTAGTTAGTAGTAGTAGTAGTAGTAGTAGTAGTAGTAGTAGTAGTAGTAGTACGTAGTAGTAGTAGTAGTAGTAGTAGTAGTAGTAGTAGTAGTAGTAGTAGTAGTAGTGGTAGTAGTAGTGGTAGTAGTAGTAGTAGTAGAAATAGTAATAGCAATAGCAGTAGTAGTAGTAGTAGTAGTAGTAGTGGTGGTAGTAGGCTAGAAGTGATAGTAATGCCATAGCAACGTGAGTAATCATGGTAATGTTGATGCCTTAGTATTAGTGGTAGTAGTAGAAATAACAGTCGTAATATTATTAGTATTAATAAGTAGTAGGCTAGTAGTAGAAGTAGCAGTAATATCATCGGTAGCAACATGTAATGAAAGTAGTACTATGCTACTACTACTACGGCTACTACTACAACTACTACTACTACTACTACTACTACTACTACTACTACTACTGCTATACCATCTTCTGCTACCATTGCTACTACTAAAAATAATAAGTAGTAGTAGTAGTACTTCAATTACTCTACTACTACTACTACTACTACTTCTACTACTGCTACTACTACTACTACTGCTACTACTACTACTGCTACATCATCTTCTGCTACCACTGCTACTACTAAAAATAATAATATTACTATTACTACTGTTACTACTTTGCTATTACTACTACTACTACTACTTCTAATACTACTACTACTACTACTACTACTACTACTACTACTACTACTACTACTACTACTACTTTGAACAACAGCCATATGGGATACTCACATGGCTGATTAAATTCCTTGTTTGGCATGGAGACACCAATCGTCTGACCGTGATCAATTGGATGTGGCAGTCGAGGTGCGAGGTTGAGACAGCGCGCATCACCTAGCTGCAACCACATCCACACCCCCAATTCAGCAGAAACGTGAATCCATATCAATTTGATCCCCGCCCGAAAGTCGATAAGACTGCGACTTTCCGTCGTCGGCAACACGTAGCTTCAGTTCTGCTTTCCGCTCATCCATGTAGTAAATGTAGCTCTCATGCTCCCAGCTCGATCTACCCCGGCCGCCACAATGTGCAAAGATGGTTTCTGTATATCAACCAGTAACGGGGACAACACAACCGATTCAGCGAAATCACGCTACGAAATTGCGAGCAGAGTAACCCCGTCAGAGGATAATAGTTACCGTCTAGTGATGACACATTATTTATATTGTCTGACGTCGTTGTTATATTTACCGCGTGCACATTACGATGTGGGCCATACATGCAAATGTACACATGCATTATACTCGAGGCAACACGCTCGTGCACATTGGAACTTTGGTCTACAATTCTAAATGCTGTGGCGAAAAACGTGATGTAGTAGGTTGGGGATTGTGTGTATGTGGGGGTGGGGGTGGAGGTGGGGGCGTACTGTAAACATAACGCCACAGGATACCCGCCACAATGGTAGATCAGTAGACAGAGATGTTGTTCAACATCAGAATTAGATTGATTTTTCCATTTCATTTATCATCCCCACATACAACAAAAAAACACATTACATATATAAAGACCGTGTGGGTATATGACGTATGATGACTGTAAATGTGTGAGCCTAGCTTGACAATCGTTGACGTTTACATTAGGTTGAGTCATGATAATGATTAATTATTCCTTCGTTGAGAAATCATCGTTTTCTCAGCATCAACGGCGGGAAAAGAAGAACAGAAAGCTACAAATATATATATAATAACAAAAGCAAACATATATCAAGAATGTAGGAGTCAATATTAGGCCGTTTTCATATCATATTTGGGTTCCTTCATTCTGGTGGAAGTTCTTATAAACATTTTTCTCGTCTATATACCATCTATTTTACACAGCTATTGCAGGTCTGTGAAAGGGGTTTATCACCTTTAACTGTCTCAGTACTATAAGAAAAGGGAATCCCGTTGACTTATTACACATTTCATTCACATATGGTACCTATAGTACCTGGTACTAAAATGGTAAAGGTATATATCACTGTTACAATTTACCATGGACATGATGGACGGTCCCTAAACCCACCTTTACCCCATGCTACCCCCTCCCCTCTCCTTCCCTACCCCCCCCCCCCCCCACACACACACACACACTCGCCTCCTAGGTCAACCCTCAAGTGGTCTTTTAATATAGCTATTCCTAAAGAAGGTGGAGGTGAGGGGAGGGGGGGGGGGGCGGGGTGGGCCCCCTGTCTCCCTAATATATTGTATGTCTACGCCTGCTGGGTACAATGCACACACGGTGGTATATTGGAACGACCCTCTGCGTCATCGTCGTCTGATGACAGGGATAACATATGATGTAAATAGATCTGGATTGGTGGTGGTTTGTGGTGCATGGTGGTGGTATATAGTGGAAGGAGAGAAGAGAAGAGAAGAGAGAAGAGAGAGAGGGAGAGAGAGGGGGGAGCAAAGCATGTACATAAAGAGAGTGAGAGACAGACAGACGGACAGAGAGAGAGCGAGATGGATATATAAAATAAGAGAAAAGGAGAGCCAGAGACAGAGAAAGACGGACAGAAACATAGCCAGAGGGAGAGAGGTATAGAGAGGGAGAGGGAGAGATAGAGAGAGAGAGAAAGAGAGAGAGAGAGAGAGAGAGAGAGAGAGAGAGAGAGAGATGAGAGAGAGAAAGAGGGGAGAGAGAGAGAGAGGAGAGAGAGAGAAAGAGGAGAGAGAGAGAGAGACAGAGAGACAGAGAGAGAGAGAGAGAGAGAGAGAGAGAGAGAAGCTCTCTCCGACGATGACTCATCGCTAAAACAAACTATGCTTATCGGTGCACAACTACACAATGGCGATTGTTATACACAGTGCGTCAATTTCCATGTTTCAACAGCTGTCTGGATCTCGATGACAAAGGGCGGCCGTGAAGTGGGCTCGTCTCATCTCAGATTTCGGTATGGATAATCATCATTACAGGTAGTAGGAAATATCACTTATACACGCACTATTATAACATGGAATTACATTACCATATTATTACATGCGCCATTCTTTTGACTGCTATTGCGTCTTTTCCAGGCCTGTAAACCATTACAGTGAAAACCTGTAGCGACCATACACCTGTTTAAATAGACCATATTTCATGTGTCCCCTGAACTTTGTTTTTCATTTCAAAATATTGTTAGAATAACCTGCCCGTATAGACTATAAAATATAATTATCGTCCCCCTTGGTGTCACTGCATTAGGTAAAACGCATCAGGATTCATTTGCAGCCCTCCTCAAAGAATTAAAATACTACTAGTATGTCTCTGTTTAATTAGCTTACACCCCCCACCCCCAACCCCCCCCCCTCCCCCCCACACACACACCTCCCTCCCTTCTCGCTATATGTCGTTATTTTGATTTGTGTTGGTGTTCCTTTATCCTCTCTCCTCTGCATTCTCCTAATGACTGTAACATTCCTCATTAACTTCCTTTTATAATGACTTGATATGATATGATCATGAACTTCAGTTAAATGTAAGATTACACAGTACCCGCAATGTTCTGCGCACTCTATCATTATGATAATGAAATGCAAGAACATTAGTAATGATACTAATAATCGTGACAATTATAATCATATCTATGAATGTTAATATAACAAACTCCTGATGATATGGAGAATGAGGATAAGACGGAAATGAAATATCATTGCAATTGGCATTTACAGTACGAATTATTTCACCAAAGTCACCTTCCCGTGGGCCGTTTAATCCAGAGGTATTATAACTAGTATTATACCAAATGCTCATTTGCACATCCTTGAATATTATTCATACCCAACCAATGGTCCCTGGCTTGTAATGATGTGAAATGTGTGATGTTGGATCAACTCAAGAACTAATTTTGCCAATTAATAAGGAGAAGATATCAAGATTAAAACAGAGCATATCGCATATGAGTAAAAAATGCAAATATAAGATTTGCACCCTACATCATTATAACTACGATATAAAGATGTTTAAAATCACAATCTGAGGCATATACCCAGATATTAATAAAAGCATAGCGTGCTCTATCCTCAGAATTGATAACAATATCAAATCAGATTTACTTTCTTCAATTTTTGCTGGACACGTTGTATCTCGTTGTCCCGTGGATATTGCCCCGTGCAAATAACGCATAACATCGTATGATCATAATTGCATTAATATAATAGCGTCAAGCTGATAACGTATTACAATGCGCAATGCACATGAGTAAGTAAATTCAATGCTAAATGCCCTTCCCATACCACTGTACAGGTTGACTGACCAATGGGTAACTATCATACTTGTTAATATTGGTAATGCTCGCAATAGGGTATCACCACGCTTTATTGGGACAACAATGCAATGGGAAATTATAATTTTCATTTGAAAGCTGAATATATTTATACGTATTTCCTTTTGTGTACAATAACATGATGTAATGTAAGGATTAATCATATAATTCAAATTACTGTAGTTGATACTGTATGTGGAAGTACCAAACTGAGTACATCCTTTTTAACCAGAAAGTTATTATTAACATATACAATGTGTAATAGTATAAGACTAATTTTACCATATAGAAGTATTTTGTGTCCACTTCTTGTTTGTAACGATTGTGATGATTTTCAATGTGGATGATGATGTTATGGACATGTGTGAAAAAAGGGGGAATCATGTTGATGTTGATTGGGAAAAAAAATCAGAGACGGGCACTTTTTTAGCAAAAGTTTTAAAGGCAATTGTCAACTAGGTAAGGATGTGTATTTATCCATTAAGCAATAGAGCATGGAACCGAATGAATACATAAGCTTCCAGGAAATATGAAATGAAGTCAAATAAGTGTGTGCGTGTGTTATTTTAAGAAAATCTCAACATCAGCAAAAATAGGCGTTATAAAATTGATTAGATTAATTTTATAAACGTCAACAAAGTTCAATGTTATTTTCCTCATCATTGATTTTTTAACCGCATCCCGAGAAATTACTTTTTTTAACGCTTTGATTGGGTATTATCGTGAGTGTTGTACCCATTCAAATTAAAACCATGGTAACTAACTGGATAACCTTAGCCTACCCATTTTTCTTCTCATTCTTATGGACCTGTGCTACCCTATTCCTCATATCAGTCGATCAAGTCGGGTAGTATCAATCTTGAGTATCCACATATCTTGCATCTTTAACACCCAAACCACTTTACGCGAGTGCAGTGTGCCTTTATCATGTACGCAATTAATGTAGGCTATTGGATATAGAGATACGCAGGATTAGCTTATGTGCAAGTGTATGGTCGAGACTAGGATTATAGAAGCGCTTATTTGATCTAAAACCATATTGAAAGAGCGTTATAAAAGAAATGGTGTAGGTCGGTTATCAAGTGAAAGAGTTATCTGGACTATGCTGGATGAATGATAATAGTAATGGAATTAAGAATCAATTGGCATAGGATGTCGGGGATTTCCCTATCTCTATATAATACTTTCAAGAAATGTAACGAAGAGGCGGTCGTTGAACGGCGGTCGCGCTGCTTGCAACACGCATTATGCAGACTGCATAGGGCCTACAACGCAACAAGCGTTTGAGGCACACAGCCAAGTTCAGTTTTATCGCGTGTATCATCCACGCATGGTACTATGACAGGGTATTAAGGTCAATCACACATAATTAACAACGTACGCCATATTGCTGTTAATTACTTCTACTCGAGTATTTGATTACGTCTAACTACCGCGCGTACAACTATGATGTGTTAATGAACTTCAACGAATTCTGAAGAGGGAGGGAGAGAGCGAACGGGAGAGCGGAAATATCTTTCATGATAATCCGCGATAGCTCCGCGCATGACAGAAACGCGTCGTTTTGCTGATTTCGATCCTAAAATTGTGAAATGATTTCCATCATAATTAATGCGTCGCATCATTAATTCACAAAGCGGTTCACCGTTTTTGACCAGCCGGCTGGTGAAAAGGTCTCACGTTCACTTATACTGTATGTGTAAAGCACCGGTTATGATTTATTATGCAGCGGTTGCATCGTGATCGAGTTGGAAGGTGAATATATTCGATCTTCAACATGGCGGCGTTTTCTTCATCTGATTCGGCAGCGGCGGCGGCTGTTCGCGCCTTCGTGTTGGATAGACGTCGTCTGCAGACGACACTGTATAGCTTCGAGGATTTGACGGGAATCGCCGCTAAGCTTTACTCACCGGAGGCGCGGATGATCTACCCCGTCCCGGGCCGCGGGCAGGCTCCTCAGCAAGCGCCAGGTAGGTCAGGGGTGGTTGGGTGAAGCTCGAGGCAGTGGTGAAACGAGAGAGGGTTGGGTGTCGTCGCCTATACGTGTTGGATTTAACCCTTGTGCCAAGATTATTGGATTTAACCTTAACCCTTTGCGTACCAGACAATCTGCTACTTTATAGGAGTTGTGTGTAGTAACGGTGCCTTGATCCACAAGTAGCATGTAAAGATCCGTGTAGCTTTCTTATATCAAGAAAGTATTAAATTTCCTATAATCATCAATGATCATTAATGTCAGTATTGTGTTTACTCCCGTATTTTTTATTTACCGAATTTTTATTTCAAACTTGTGGTAGAGAATAAAACCCTTTTTTATAGGAAGTATTTCAATTTATACCATAGAACATGAATAAAGTGTATTAAGTTCCTTCTGTCTTTGTGTTGAATTTAACATTAAGCTAACAGTGTTTGTGCACTAAGGATGCGAGATAAAACACGTCTTTGGTAGATATCTATATGTATGTATAATATATCACATAAAAGGACAAGTGTTTAACACTTTCAAGTGGACAGAGATTACGTATCCTCTGTCTGCACCTTAGGGGGAGTGGCAAACGGATGTTTCCAAAGTCGGCATTCGGGGATCGCATCCTTGGTTGCCATAGGAAATGAGATGGTTCACTGCTTCGAGCCGAATCTACCTAGATTGCGTTGTGAACCAGTCGTACAAGTTGGTCTTTTCATTGTTCATCCAAGATTAAAAGCCCAATCTTGTTTACTTTTCATGGTTTTAGTTCTGTGTTTTTTCAGATTCACCTTATATTAAATTAATCTGGTTGGCCATAATTTTGACGGATATTCAATACTTCAGCAAAGCCTGCTGATCTATCTCATCACTGCCCTATGTTTATTAAAATTATGAACATGACGTAACATAGACATGATTATGGTAATAAAGAGTGATGATGATATGAATTAGGAGAAGATGCTAAAGGAGCAAAACAACATCAAGAAGAAAAAAAGATAAGAAGAAAGACGTAAAAACAGTGGAATCATCTCCATACAGTAACATTCACTATTATATACCCATTATACGTATTATTTTTAAACCTTTAATAAACGTTAGCAATATCATTATTAGTATGTGCCAATCATCTGAAAGACGTGTCGTCTCAACAGCAAACACTTTCACTCAATTTGTCTTTTATCTATTTCACACAATAATCGGCATTACTCCAAGGTATTCCTGTCATGTTTTATGCATAAGCCCGCATAAATTAGTAAAATTACTTTGTGTTATCATCATACCTCAGAAACTTTGATAGTTTCATCATCAGAAGGACATGGCATATCATCTTTTATAATCATTAAATATTTTGTATTGATTTTACGCAATAATTCGCATAACTCCAATGCATTTCTTCAATGATTTATGCGTAAAGTCTGCAATTTATGTTATGATCAAACCTATTGTACACGTTATCGTATAAACGTTTCATTAATAGTTTGCGCCAATCATCCGAAAGACATATCGTCGTCATGGTCATATCAGCACATAACCATCATACCTAATTAATGTTTTTATCATTATGATAATTGTTGATTCCATATACTACTTGGCATAACCCCCAAGGGGTTCCTCCCGTGGTTTATGCGTAAGCCAGCATTTTAGGGTGCGCATGCGGCACCCCCTAAGTCCAATGATGCTGATAATCAAGGTAATAACGAGGGCGGAAAAGGTAACCTAAATAAATATATCATGCCGTGACGGAGCCCCCGCATTGCGGTTCACCTCAAGTCCACCTCTGCCCGGCATTCACGCTTCTATGACATCATCACGAGGGTAGTCTTGGTGTTGACTTTATAAGGGCTTTTATTTTGTTGGGGGCTTGTATGTGGCCACCTGACGAATATTATCCAGATGATATTTATGGTGCATTTCATGTGCAATTGCTGATGGTTTTGCCTACTTATGACAACCCCCTTCAACAGGGTTTTTGGTTTTGGTTCTGTAACTCATCTCATGATTATGATTCGAGAAGGTAGTCTTGATGTTGACTTTATCAGGGTCTTTGTTGGTTGGGGTTGGCACAGGGCCATCTCACGAATTTTGATCCAGATGTTATTTACGCTGAATTAGTATGCAAATGCCGATTATTTTGTTTACTTATGGCAACCCCCGTAATTAGTCTCATTTTCTTTGTTCTTGTTTTCATAACCCATCTCACGGACATTATATGATCCAGAGGATAGATAGATAGATAGATAGATAGATAGATAGATAGATAGATAGATAGATAATTGTGTGTGACTTTACAATACTGTACACAATTCTCTGTAAACATATATAAACATTAGAATATAATTCTGTACATTATCTATATACATTAAAATGCAATTTACTATTCACTATAGGTGGGAAGAAAGTAGTTTTATCTGCATTCATCCCACTAATGAAATGAAACTAATGAAATCCCACTAGAAATGTACAAAAGAAAACAAAAACAACAAGCTTCAAATTATGCACATGATTTTGTACGAAAATCATTTCAAAAATAAAGGGTAAGCATAGAAGAATCAAATAAACTGCCATAATTATTTTATCCTTTTGCATTTATCCCACTATTACTAAATTAAGATATATGTAAAAAAAAAAAAAAAAAACACAAATTCTGCACAGGACTTTGGACGGAATTATTACTTCAAGATTAAAGGTCTATGCTGCATTTTATGCAAATGCTGACTATAGTTTGCTTTCATATGGCACCCCCTCACACACACACACATACACACACATCATCATCATCATCATCATCCTATACCCTGCTGCTCACAGAAAAGGACATCACTCCTAAATGAAAAAGAAGAAAAAAGCACTTCTTAAAAATATCGATTATGACTAATTTTCGAGTTCATTTGGTTTGTAATATCATGGCCGCTGATTTTCTTTAGAATGTCAAATCATGTTTCATATGTTTGTCAAACAGAGAAAACACATATAATATAATAATTTGTTTGTCATCATCGGCACATCCCCCCCCCCCCCCCACCTTTCCTCATTTTTTTTTTCTTTAAGAATAAATGCATAAAGGGCCGCTTCTATAGTCCCCTCGGGGCTAGCTGTCAATCACCCTGCTCAATCTTCGACAACAACAACAATAATATCTGCCACCTCTGTACACAGACTATAATATAGTCTGTATGAAGAGGTGGCAGATATATGAACCACTCACATGCATGGTCTACCTAACATACCTCACCACATCGTCGTCATTTCTCTGATGACTATCGCGATCGTCTGCCGAGTTAATTTATGACTAGCTCGGGGAGGCGCGATGCGCGCCGAAAGAATGATTTAATCTCGTATTCCATTAGATTAAAAGCCTGGAAGTGGCAGTGAGTGGCGTCTGGGCACTTGAGCATTTGGAGGTAAGGCAGGCAAGTTGGTCGAGAGGTGGGCCAAATTGCCGAAGGCCCCTTCGGCATTTTCCGATAGTGTCCGGTCATGGGTGATATCGAAAAAGGAGGCTCTCCGAATGCAGGCAAAACCCGACCCCCACCCCCGTTTCTCATTAATAAAATGTTCTCGCGATGCCCTCTAGCGGAGAGGAAGGTGAAAGGGGAGGAAGAGATGAACATTTGATGGAGAAAAAAAAAACAAAGAAGAAGGAGATGGTGGTGATGACGAAGAGGAATGATGTTATTTTATCCTGAAACATACTGGGTAAATTAGCAAAGAAATCAAGGAATTAATACCCTTTCCCCTCAAACTATTATTACAGTACTTCAGTATTGTGCTTCTGCTCTTATGTCTTAATCTCCTCATCTTGGTTTTTTTTTTCTCCTTCTTCTCTTGCTTATATGCCATTTAAAATTCGTCTTCATCTTCGACTTACCCTCCTTCCGTCTCCATTCCCCCTCCTTCTTATTCTTGGTCTTCTTCTATTCTTTTTATTTGAAATGTCTTCTTCTTTTTCTTGTTTCATTTTTCTTTTTTTCCGCGATGTCTTGTGCTTGTACTTTCCCTCCACCCCCTTCTCCTTACTACTCCTATTCTTCTTCTTCTTCTTCAAAGACGAAAATATAAGATAGCAACAAAGGGGTACAATTATGATCTTAATACTGTTTAAGCCTTTATTTCATGTATGCACCAGTACTCCTTGTATTACACACCTTCTTTAGAGCAGTATTTTGTCTGGTACAGGAGGAGTTAACGTGCATCCCCAATCTTTCTGCTCTCCCTCGCAGACGCCGTCCTCCAGTGGTTCAAGAAGGCAGGTGGGGTTGAACTGGTCATCAGCGTGCAAGACGTCGGGGACGATCTGGAGAACGACCGCCTCTTCGAGTGGAGCTACCTGAAGCTCGTTGGTGCCGGCGGTCGCATGCTGCGAGAAGGCAAGCTGATCGCGATATGGAGAAGGCGGGGCAACGGCTTCGTGATCGACGTGGAGAGTTTCACACACAATGCGTAATTTATTTAACACTAAAATACACGGCCCACTTCACACGCGGGATCAAAGTCACGTCCACACCGAACCGATTTGCCGCTGCCACCGTATGCCGTCTAGCTGCAGTTTCATGTCAGTGTTTTTCTTCCTTAGCCAAATATGCAAATCGCTTCATGCTGCAATTTGTGGAAGTAAAGATTCTCTAGGCAGGTAAAAGACGGAGGGGAAATCCTTTGAACAGTCAATTGGTAGTGATGTGTGATGAACAATTCGGATATTTGTTTCCATAGTATGAACGCACCTTACTGTATGGGACACATACAACTGTTATCTAGAAGCGTCTACAAATATTATTCACATTACAAATTGACGTACTGTTTGCGGCTTATAGCCCAGCAGAAACATAAAGACGCTTCTTACGTGCATGTATGGAGTGATCGAGTGGGAGCGGGTGTCTGTACTTAAATCTTGTTGCCATTCTTAATCATGATCCCATAATTTCATAACACTTTGTTCACGAATTGATGTTTTGCTGATCAGTGTCATGAACGCACGGAGTGGAAGCGTGGTCTATACTTCTAGAAAACCAAAGTGGAAACTAAAAGTAAGCTAAGAATGAATTAGATAAGTTAGCTTTAGGGACAACATGTTAGGTGTTGGTACTTCATCAAGAACGGCTGAGAAAGTGGGCATTGATGGGAAAGATAGACATGGTAAAATGAAGCAAGAAGCAGGGGAAGACGTGGGATTACTTGGATAAGTAGCCCGACGGACTGGATGAAAGAACAATGAGCAAGGGGCCTGTTGACCACGACGTGGAGCTGATTCGACAAGCTCATGACAGAAAGTTGTGGCACTCCGTGATCGCCTTCGTCGCGGGACATGACACTTAGATAGATGGATGTATTTGTTGCAGCACACTAGACTACTACGATTGTGTGCCCGATCCGTACGGGTCACATGTTAATGAAATATGTTTTTATTACTTGTGTACTATCTAAAGAACAGCGGAATAAAACCAAGTGAGACTTGGTACTACATTTATGTGTTTCATAGAACAAATATAATACAGTGTTTACTTTTCAATTCAAACTTAGAGGGAGGTATCTATATTATGAACTTGTTTCTTAAATCTTACTTTGGGGCCATTGCGACATTATGTGACCAGGGGATGTTTCACCAAGCTGTTCGTGAGCTACGAACGACTTTACGAACGACTGGTGACCCCTTCTTGTGCTACATCACATTCTCAATTATTTTGATTCCTATCAGCTTAAGTTCAAATCTGATGTTTATATTGTCAAAATTCTTGTTGTTAACAAACTACAAAGCTAATGATGTGTCAAATTTGATTAGGATTGTTGGAAATTTACCCCCAATATGTTAAAACAGGAACAAAGTATGGTATCACATTTAGCACAAGAAAAGATAACCAGTCGTTCGTAAGTCGTTCGTAGCTTACGAACAGCTTGGTGAAACACTTCCCAGTACAGAGTACAGAGATCGCCCTGTTTGCTCCACTTAAATGGTATTGACTAAACTCTTTCTAGCATCGTACTGAAATGGTTAAACGGCAATGTAAAACTGATAACACGCTAACCTTAATAAATATACACATATCAGAGATACAGATTATCAAAACATGTTTAGTGTAAATGGTAATCCCGACGTTAAGTTGAAGTAAATGAGAATGAAGAAATATCGAAGAGACAGATTGGAAAAATGTTGAGCAAGCTAATACATGGTTATAGCACTGTAGCATGACGATTAAATTTCATGGGTAAGCCTGGTGGTCAAAGTTGCCCACACGTATACTGTTCTAGAGTACCATGCATAAACAAGACAATGCCTAGAGCTTTACATATCTAACTATTTACTGAGTATAAGACTACAAGGCTAGTGCTTCAAAATCTATGTATCAATGTATCTATCTATCTATCTATCTATCTATCTATCTATCTATCTATCTATTTATCTATGTATATTTTTATCTATCTATCTATCTATCTATCTATCTATCTATCTATCTGTCTATCTATCTATTTATCTATCTACCTATCTATCTATCTATCTATCTATCTATATATCTATTTTTTTTATCTATCTATCTATCTATCTATCTGTCTATCTATCTATTTATCTATCTACCTATCTATCTATCTATCTATCCATCTATCTATTTACACATTAAGAAATAAAGGTGCAGTTCAAGGTTCAATTTTGTGTTTAGCACCCCAATCTCGACAAGGGTTGAATATTCCACCTCTGCGGGTTTACTTCGTACGAACCAGGGTTCAATTTCCAGGAAGGTTCAATTTTGAACCTTTTTGTATGGATTATTAGTCTTGTACAGAAACCTACAGAAAAGCTTAGGGTTGTGTGTGCGCTTAAATCCACCTATGTTTAATCGTGTGAGATCATATCAAATAGATGGTCTTGAGTTTTTTTTTTTTCATTTTCCACATTCTGACGCCCATAAAACGTTTTCACAAAACGTCAAAAAACTACTTTTAAAACGTTTATTAAAACGCTTTTTTGTTACCTGGGTATGGGGTTCAGAAATAAACCATGAAAGGTTTAATTATGCACCCTGTAGGGTTGGGTTTGGTGGGAAATGAACCCCCAAAGGTGCAAAAATATACATTTAAGGGTGAAAATTTGAACCGTATGGATGTTGAATTGAACCCCTAATACTTTTAAATTGAACCCCTATAGCGGTGCAGTTTTGAACCCACAGGCTGCAAAAATGAACTCCATTAGAGGGTTCAAAATTGGGGTCCTGCTATTGTATCACGCCTGGAGGTTTAATTTTGAACCCTAATTTCTTAGTGTGTATCTACCTATCTATCTATCTATCCATCTATCTGTTCATCTATCTATCTATCCATCTATCTGTTTATCTATCTATCTATCCATCTATCAATCTACCTATCTCTCTATCTAGCTATCTATCTATCTATCTATCTATCTATCTATCTACCTATCTATTCATCTATCTATCCATCTATCTATCTAGCTATCTATTTATCTATCTATCTATCTATCTATCTATCTATCTATCTATCTATCTATCTATTTATCTATCTATCCTATTTCTCTCCACTGCTGAAGGAAGGCCTCCTCCTCATTTTTCCATTTTGATCTATCTTGTGCCGTTCGTTTCCATGTCACACTACATATTCTCTAATATCATCCATCCACTTCCTACTTTGCCTGCCTCTTATTCTGGTGTTAGCTCTGGGGGTTCAGATGGTTAATTTATATGTCCATCTATCATCTTACCTCCTGGCCAGATGACCAGTCACCTGGTCACCTCCATTTGTTTTCGATTTAATTTCCTGTACTATGTACTGTGCTATGTCCCGTACTTTTTCCCCTTCTCAAATCCTGGTTTCTAACTTTGTCCCCAATCACAATTCTTTCCATAGCCCTTTCGGTTACTCTAAGTTTTCTCTTCAGCCTGATTCAAAACATTAAAACGCAAATAATTTCTGAAGTTGAAAATTGATCATGTTTGAGTTTCCTCAACAGTCTCCCAAATCTGTCATATATCTGTTGAGATGATTTTCGATCGCCTGTATTCAATTAATTGTTATCCAGATTATGATTATGGTAACATTGTCCGAGGTATTCCATATGGAGCATTACGTAACCGTCATTCCATTTGAGTGTGGGATTACATGTAATTGTATTTCTCAAAGAAATGATTAGTGTACAGCCACTGAATGTAGATAATTATATCAAGCTCTTGCCATATTTCCCACTTTTCGCACCTTCCTCACATTCTCATTATACCTTTTGAATTCATTCCTGAAATACTACCAGTGCATTTAAATAATAATCAATATATT
>CAVLGW020000081.1:17500-50000 GCA_963669155.1 Arbacia lixula
TTATTGATAAGGGGAAGAAGTGAAAGTAGTGGCAAAGAGTTTTGGATCCGTGCTGAAAGGATTGCTGTTACGTATATGACCATCGGTGTTAATTTCAACAATCTTAATACATGTATCAAATTTAAAACCCAATGTTAGAATGTTTAATAATAATAACAATACGTAGAATTTATATAGCGCACTTTCCATACTCTCATATACTCTCTCAGTATCTTCACCCATGCTATCTACGGAACATACAACACTAACTGATAACTTAAAGGGTTACTAACTTAGAAAAATTAGTTCCCACTAATGACTTATCTATGTAAAATTATCCACTAAAAACGAATTTCACATTCGTAGTCTCATTTTGACGAAAATTTGAAAAAAAAAAAAAAAAGCACGCCTCCGGTGACGTCAGAGAAGTCAAAATGCCATAAATGCCAACGACGTGAATAAAATATTTCATTCACGCCGTTCAAACAATACGTTACCAATGGGAACCCCAAAGCTTGTCCGATGTTTGTCCGATTAGCAACAATAGATTCAAAGTGCATTCCATCCATTGAATCTGAATGACAAGGTACAGGTGAATGCAATAACGCGTTACTGTAGGGGGAAATTTGTGAATATATTACGAAAATGGTCTATTGTTGACTTCCGTACAATCTATGGCATTTTGACTTCTCTGACGTCACTGGAGGCGTGCGGTTTTTTTTTTTTAATTTTCGTCAAAATGAGACTTTATTGCGGCAAACAAATGTGAAATTCGTTTTTAGTGGATAATTCTACATAGATTAGTGGGAACTCATTTCTCTAATTTAGTAACCCTTTAAAGGATTTATTCTGAGTGGGAAAATGCTCTTTTTACACAATCAGTTGTTGCAGTACGTAGTGCAATATCTCCATCTACGATGAAAACACCCATTCACTCGTCAGAGGTCTGCGGAAGTGATAGGTACCGTAGGCTGAGATAAAACAAGTAAATTTCTTAATCATGTAAAAAAGAACATTTACATAGGCATAACAGGAATTGATGGTAAGAAAAATACAGTGTGTTAAAGACAGTGAAAAGTGTTTAAAATGTTAGAATAAGTCCCCTATGGGTACAGTACACTGGAATAAGTGACACCCAAAGACGTTTCTTTTTTTAATGTTCAGTGATGAGATACCGGAACAATTTATTACACACACGGCTTTCGTTTCAATAAACATATACAACAAATGTCACATTTTAAATCTCCAACGAAATACAGAGGACTATACAAGAAATAACGAGACAGTTACGATAATTCAATGTTCATAATATATAAATACATTCATCTCTATTCTTCTTAAACACATCTTTTTTTCTGTAACAGCTCTTCATCAAATATCTGATATTTATTTCAATTGTTCATACATGATTTTATAATGCATGTATAAATATATTGTTATGAAGGCCCACTTTCTCCAATTGGCTTGATCTGTTGTTGTCGTCTAATTAAAAAACAGAGTTTATTCAAATGATCAATCCCATAAAAATATGTTTTCCAGAGCATCATCTCAGTTTAAACTCAGAATGTTCAGCCCCTCCAATGAACACATTTTCATCATACCATTTTCCAAGCCTACTAAAAATATTTACTCAAGCTACACACCTCAAACCACGGCATTTTCCATGGCGAAAAAAACTGTACTTCATTCAAACGATCTTCTTTATCTATTCTCTAATGCCAATCTGATACATTTTGATAAAGAAAGCCACGATAACAAGAAAAGCCACTCCACTTTTGAAAACAAGGGGGGCCCATAAGAATACTGTTCAATGCGTCTTCATTCGATTACAACACTTCTTACAAACGTCTTACACCTCCAGAGATACATTGTCAAAACATGCACTATTGCGTGCTAAGGGTACAAGTGTTTGGTATAAACTGTTCAGAAACTTTCACTGCGGCATTGTGCTACGGTATATATATATATGTATGTATATAAAACCCCAATAAAACACAGAGACGTGAACCATCTGAGTTGCCCTGAAAACTCTGACAGGAGAAACCAAAGCCTGTCAGAAATTTGATTTGGATAACGTCTGAAAAAATCAGCAAAGCAGATTTATTATGTGGGAAATAGAAAGTACATGTGGTGAGCACAAGGAGAACAAAATCTTCCATTTTCTATTTAAATATCACTGAACTTTCAGAAGATTTCCCCTAAACTGACACATTGCTGGAAGAAACATTCATTCAAGCAATAGGTGTCTTAATTCCCACAAATGCGAGTACCTACTCTTTCTCTTCAGACCAACTGCCAAACTACCGACAAAAATATTACTTATGGTGGATTTTTCTGATTTTTTTTTTTATTGAACACAATTGTAAATGTTTAAATATCGGTAAAATTTTCGTCAAAGTTCCACCATTCTGTTTCTCTCCATGTATAGAAATTAAGCTACTACTGTACAGTGAAACAATGCTGAAACAAACACTTCTTCAGAAAGACCACCTGCATACAAAGACCACAATTCTGGTTTCCCTTGAAAACTCTTTTTCATTGAATCGTGTTTTAAAATAACCTGTACATAAAGACCAGCTTACTTTGTCTCTCTTGAGTGGTCTTAATGTACAAGTTTCACTAACCTGACTTTGTTCTGTTCTATCTGTAAACTGAGCACAGTGAGGTCAACTTGCTGCTATTCTACAATTCATTGTCACATGTGTAGATATCATCATTACTCTCACCGACTGGAAGCAAACAATTCAAATAGCAGCATTAAAGCAAAAACAAAATCAGCAAAACACAGATAACAATAGAAAAAAAATTGGCTCACGTAACATACTGCGAAAGAAGTGAGAAACGTGCAATTTCTGTTATGATGTATATTCAGTCAGAATATGGTATTATCACCCTATTGAACCATAACTTTCACTTACAACTCTTGTAATAAAAAACTCCCAGAGCATAATTTTGTTGACACAATATATGAGAGCAAAAGGATTGTAGAATACATTTACAGACTTTGTTCAACACCTCTCTGTATAGGGTTTGCAAGAATTCCTGTGCAAATTCATTTCCAAAAGTATTAAAGTAGAAGACAATTCCTTTCTATTATACCATACCTGTAATCCTAACATACTGCTAGACGTAAAGGCAATTTCATTCCACATTTTTACATCATTACTATTCTAGATCTCTTACACTCCTGCAACTACTCACACATACTCACTCATATATCTTCTTGACAATTTGGGTTCCATGACATTAGGTCTAGTGACGATGACTACACACTCAATTGTTTACTAGCTGAATTCCAAATTTCAACACTGGACCCAACACTATAACTAACCCTAACATAAAACCTAATCACAACCCTAATAAGCCTGAAGCTTATAACTTTGATGGAGCAAAGTCTGAAACATTTGCCTGGTAACCGCAATGTCTGGTGCTTGTTTTCCCCTCCCATTTCAGTGATCTTATTTCCTTGTGGCCAGTTATATCTAGGTGCCCCATCACAAAGAGTGAGATGCTATATATCGCAACTTTGGAATCAATTGCAAAATGGCTATCTTCTGTAACTCACTGATCTCAAAACTCGAACTGCTATCTGTTGCAAGTCCAAGTCTATGCGTGATTTGGGGATCAGTCATAGTTAGATAGATCCACACAAGCTTCGATCAATATCAATTGATAGATCAATCATACAATTGATTGATTGATCAATTGTATGATCAATTATATCTCTTTGTGATACAACCTCCAGAACACACACGTGGCATGATACATTGTCCTATTCTAAACTTCGATACCATAGACTGCAATCGATGTATGCACAGGGACCAGACTTTTGAAAGTCATGACAAGGACTACGCATGCCCTAGATTCTAACTGTCAAAATATTTATAGTACATTAGTAACATGTTTCTATGGTAATTTACATGCTGCTGACAAATTCCACTCACATACATTAACAACTTAGAAGATAATCAATAGTACTGTCAACATGAATTTGGCTCATAACATGTTATAGGGGTACTATTATTATTTCATGTATGTACTTTACAATTATTTGAATTTCATGTGCCAGTTATTAATTTTTTCTGTACTTAGATGCTCTATACACTTAAAATTAGAGTATTACCATGACAACTGATGAGTATGGACAGCAGACTGGTAGAGAAAGCTTGTTTATCCTTTGTTTATTCCTTTATTTTGACTCCTTTGCTTTTAATCTGTGCAGAATTCAAAATTCTTTTGGTAATTCTCCGAAGTCGTCCCATGCTGTACCCTGCAGCCATATTTGGATTCTATTTTCAGTCATGTCTGCTTCAAACCAGCACTTGTGCTTACTTATGATTCCTGTTAACAACTCCATTATCAATGTTTTCACTTTTGTACAAAATTGTTAAAAATGCTGCATCACAAGTAACATGCTTTATTTCTCCATTCATAATTAGATTCTTGCCAGTTTTGTTTGTTTATCTTTTTTTTTTTTTTTTTTTTTGGGGGGGGGGGGCGAGGGGAGGGGGGAATACATGTTTTCTTCTTTTCTTTGTTCAGTCAGTCATGTACATACAAGTTTTTGTATTGCTATTGTTGCTGTTGTTGTTAATGAATTCAAAATTCAAATTCAAAATTCAAAATTTTTTTTTTTTTTGGGGGGGGGGCGAGGGGAGGGGGGAATACATGTTTTCTTCTTTTCTTTGTTCAGTCAGTCATGTACATACAAGTTTTTGTATTGCTATTGTTGCTGTTGTTGTTAATGAATTCAAAATTCAAATTCAAAATTCAAAATTCAAAATTCAAAATTCAAAATTTAAAATTCAAAATTCAAATTCAAATTCAGTCTAGTGTAGTAGTGTATGAGACCAGAAGCAGACACGACTGCAGAAAGTATTTGTCTATCGATACGTGGTGCATTATGGGAAGACTTTGCCCCTTGAAATGAGAATTCAAACTATCAGTTATGGATATACACTGCTTTATTCAACACTGTATGGGCAGATAAAATGCCATCGGTAGGGTGTTTCACCAAGCTGTTCGTAAGTTACGGACGACTTTACAAACGACTGGTGATCCCTTCTTGTGCTAAATGTGATACCACACTTTGTTCATTGAGAATCTGATTTAGCACAAGAAGGGATCACCAGTCATTCGTAAAGTTGTTCATAACTTACAAACAGCTTGGTGAAACACCCCCGGTACCCTTAGGGGTCCTGTGCTCATGGACTACAAGTGTGACGTTATATGAGCATGTTATCATTATTTCTAAACTTTGTGAGTAGAGAAAACTTTGGCGACTCTCATTGGGAGTGCCCAACACTGGGCTGCTAGACAATGTCGGACCAGTCAAACTCTCACTGAGTGATCTTGTTTAGAACCAGCAACCCGCAAACCCATGGATAGGACAACACCACTTCAGGGTCCCGTTGCATGAAAGTGACCATTTTTAAATGGTAACTCTGCCATCAGTGGTAACTACCATGGGAACACTGCTCGATAGCAAATCAAATTCAAGGTTTCCACAGGAGCTGCCATTGATAGCAAAGTTACCATCAATGGGATAACACCACTTCAGGGTCCCGTTGCATAAAACTTACTATTAATGGTAACTCTGCCATCAATGGTAACTACCATGGTAACACCGCTCGATAGCCAATCAAATTCAAGGTTTCCACAGAAGTTGCCATTGATAACAAAGCTACCATCAATGGTAAGCTTTATGCAACAGGGCCCTGTTCTCTATCGCTGGTGTCAAAATACAACCATGACACACGCAGCTTCAAACATCTTGTAAGAACTCCACATGAGTGTACAAAATGTATTGCGCTCCGTGAATATGGTACTATAGGTACATAATCAGTAAACCAATTTAGCATGTATACAAGCATGGGCAGCTACTCTACAGTGTGGTATTCAAGGCCGGCTCAGCTAAATTTGTGACCAAGATAGGACTACCCAAGACAGAGACTGAGATTCTATGTCTAAATATCATCCTTTCACATTGTTATTTTCCACCCAATGCATTTAATACTTCTGTATCTTTTGGCCCTCTGAGAACTCAGTCCTAAATGAGCAATTGACTTATGAACGATTGGTTGATGTATGTAGTATCCTACATGTACATGACAACACACTGTGTAAGGAAGCAGTCTATATCTTACTTTATCGATAAAATTATTTTATTTATATACAGCAGATAAAACACAGTGGTATTGATACTATATTAATTTCCAGTGATATTCTTCTTTCGTACTATGAGTTACAAAGCAGTGTGCTGAAAGAAAAATGAGCAAAATAAACAAACACATGTATGTATGTATGTATGTATGTATGTATGTATGTATGTATGTATGTATGTATGTGTGTATGAAAACAAAGAAATTGTGTGTGTTGTTAAAAAAAATAGTCACAAAAAAGTGGTATCCATCATGTCCTTAACTGGAACACAGTGAGGCAAGCGAAATTAGCAGGAAAAAATAATGTAGAAAGAAACAATCAATAACATGCAGCACTTAACAAGTCAACGCAAACTGTACAGTACTTGTTTAAATTCTATTTGCCGTTTGTTCACCCCTCCACACACACGATACTACAACAATGTGTAATTCTGTTTCATATATTGCATATGATGATGATAATTTGAGGTGATCAAAACTGGTATCAGTTCAAATTGTTATTACTGTTGTTCTAGGCTAAATCTCTCAGTACCATGCATTGATAGCCCCAGTTTAATCCCAACATTATATATTGCCTATTGGACTGAGTGGGTTAAAATGCCCAATTCATTCAAATTGCATGTCTGAGGGGAAAAGGAGTAATCTAACAGAAAGAAAGAGAGTTTGGAAAGCCTTCAACTTTTTCATTTAACAGAATACAGATTTTGTTAGAGATCGCATAGGGGAGATAAGAAACTGAAAGATGTGTCCACATAAATTCAGCTGTTTGTAAATGGAAATTGCTACAAACCGATAATAAATTCAAATAGAAGAACTCCAAAAGTCACTTGTATCAAATCCTTGGCAACTTATAAGTGTTTTGTTGTTTTTACGCTTACCATCCGCCACATTATATAATACTTTCATATGATGTGATTTCATCAGCTTGAAAAACAAAACAAAAATATCAAAAATGATGAAGTTCTAAAGATAAAATTTCATATATCACACAAGAGAGCAATGCCACATCACTTATATGGAGCAGTTTTAAATAATCAAAACCATCAATCAATCGTACCATTACGTCTGACCGGTGAGGCATACCATCGAATCCAACAACTTATGCATGATAGTAAGATTTTTAGAAACAGCAGTACCAAGCCTTGAACAGCCTATTGAATTATCATACAGTTGAAGACAGGGTAGCCCATTTGCAAAAGTCATAAAACTCTGCAGGAATCATCAGTATACCCTAACCATAATGTGTAAGACATTTCACAGTCATAATTTCATGAGAATTTTTGGGAAAAGTGAAAAACTATCCCTATTTCCATTTAAAACACCCCATTTTGTTGCGACCGTGGACTACATTCATACACCATATTGGAACAGTGTATTGCCCAATACATCACTGTGTGGTGCAAAGAGCCATAATATGCGCTATTGTGATCTCTAGCCGACCCTCCAGATATCTACTCAGAAACTAGCAATCAATATAATTCCACTTCAAGTCAGCTTCTAGTTCTATCATTGGGAGGGAAGCATACAATATTTTCTTCAATCTTCTGTGGTTCTCGCATCATTTTATTGACTTTGCCCGGCAAAAAAGCTCCCCTGTTTTTAACTGTTTGTGTGCAATACGTGCCCCTTTTTTCCACAATACACACAAATCCCACAGAACAGCATTCTATTTGGCAAACATAGGGTTAATGGACCTTTGGTATTGAGAGAGTACAAGCATTTGCAGATAGAGGCCCTGGTAACCCTCCTTGGGTCAAAGGTGGCGGTTGCAGACTCCCGATTCCTCCCCTGCAAATGGACAGGAAGCGTTTCATGCGTTGATGCAACAGAACTACAACGGGAGGAGTCTTTGACTGTCGTAATACTTGGTTATACACACAAGAGTCTGTGGCTATGGCTGTGGCTGGCCTACTGGAGGTTATGGGGTGGCAGCAGCCGCCATCTCAACTCTGCCCCTGCATCTCCAGCAAGGTCTCGCTCACGTACCCAGCCACATCTACGTTGGCGTCCTCGTAATCCTTGATGAACTTGTACTCCTGTGGTGTGTGGGTAAAAGAAAGTAAAATGGTTTTACAAGCAAATCAAAGTTCTTTAGGACAACTAATTCCACCCCCCTCCAATTTTTTTGAACAAAAAAAAAATCAGTCGTAGTCCTGGAATAACTTGCATTACTGTGGACGGTATAAGTGTGGAGGTTGGGGGGGGGGGGGAGGGGGGCAGTGATAGAGAGCAAAATGTTGTATTTGAACTGTCCTCCCACTGATAACAAATATACAGAATAGAAATAAATCATAGTCCTTGAAGAACTTTAGTAATTTCCTCTACCTTTCAACAAATACAGTTAACAGTGATGGGAGGCCATCACATAATTCAGAGTTAAAGAAAATATTTCCTTTTAGCCATATTCATATCTGAATATTTTGCCGGAGGGAGTTTGAGCTCATAGTATTTTGAACATGGGGTTTAAGCAATGTGATTCCCCAGCCCTCCCCCCCCCCCCCCCCCCCCCGACTCTCCGTAAAGGAAGAGAACAACTGAGTGAAGAATAACTTTGGTACATTAAACAAACCATCCTTACCATTAAGTTCTTGTACTTTGGCCTGTACTTCTCATCTTTTGTGAGGCTGAAAAAGGAGGAGAAAAACACACAAAAACATCTGAAAAATGTTAACATTTTACCCTAACATATTTAACTGGTATAATTATGCAGTAACCTTCTGTCAAACTACCCCTTCAATGAATTCAAACCTCACCAAATGTGTTACTTCCAGTGACTATTATGGACATGGTGAATAGAGAATCACCAAAGATGCAGTCGTAGAAAGGCAATTATAATTTCATTAATTGGGATGTTTTCTTTCATGAAATGCTCTGAAAGCCAGAGTATGTCACACAAAACCATTTACGGGTACAGTGTTTTTCATTATTCAGACTTTCAATTTTCCATACTCTCCTTACAGCCTTATTAAAAAAACAAACCATTGTGCACAATAATTCATTGTATTGCTTTATATCTCTCATTTTTGTGTAATATATGAACGTTTCATTTATAATGTCTGACTATGTGTATATAATCCCACTGCATTTTGAACGATGGTTGCAATTAACAAACAGGAATGTTGGATGATCAATTCAATGAATGCTCTTGACCCCCTGTAAATGGGTGAAAGTTGACAAGTTGTCAAGTTGATATCTTGATAAGTTGATCAAAAGTTTGTGAAAGTATGCAGCAAAAATCCGACAAGTTATACAAAGTACAGATTAAATGCCATAATTATACAATCTAAACCTTTATCCCGTTGAGACCTTTGAATATTTGTGAAAGCTGCTTTACATACCTGAAAAAGTTTGTGAAAGTATGCAGTAAAAATCTGACAAGTTACACAAAGTATAGAATAAATTTCATAATTAAATAATAATAATAATCATAATACAATCTAAACCTTGATCCACTTGAGACTTTTGAATATTTGCAAGAGCTGTTCTAAATACCTGATAAAGCAAAAGCCTAAAAATATGTTTTGCATTCCACCCTATGACAAAAAAAAAAAAATGCTTCTCTTTTTACAAGGGCTCTCTTTGGGATGGAGGGAGCTAACTCACCCTGAACCTCTGTGCATTTCTTTTAACTGGAACGCCTGTATTGTTACTCACCATTTATTGACAAAGTGCACAAGGTCCTCTGAGTAGGGGTATTTGCCATTTTTCTGCACCCTCGGCGGGTCCCCCTTCACCACTTGGGAGAGCTGCTCAAACACGCTGTTCCACTTGGGATACGGGAACTCCCCCGTTACAACCTCGTACTAGAAGAAAGGAAAAAGAACAAACAAGTAAATAGATGCACTATTTGAATTAGATGTTTAGAGACGGTCAATCATTCTAATTTATAATCGACAGTGAGTATAATTTAAACAACTCAAACACACTGTTCCACTTTCAAATCCTCTGACTGAAAAAAGAAACAAGGCATTAGCAATATTGTGTCTCGCCCACTTGCGAAAATAACCAGAAATATCGCGATCTCCGTTGCTACGCAAAAGAAAACTGAAACAAACAAATAAGCAACTTTAAATAGTCAACATCAAAATCAGGTGCAAAATAGTGACTTTGAATAAATTTGCATAAATGTGCATGAGTAATGTTTGCCTAAATCTACATCAGTAATGCTCACACATGCTCACACAATTCTGTGCACAAGTTAGGAAGCCTTCACCAAGAGTCTTGCAAGTAAACTTTAATGTATGACCTCAAATGACCTTTGACCTTATCATGTGACCTCTTACAGCACAATAACATGCAGGTGCCCCCAGTGCATCCATCATCCAAGTTTGATTGCCATTGTAGCAACATGTCATGAGTTATGTGTGATAAGAGAGTCTTGCAAGTAAACTTTAACGTATGACCTCAAATGACCTTTGACCTTATCCTGTGACCTCCAACGGTACCATAACATGAAGGTACCCCCAGTGCATCTATGACCCAAGTTAGGTTGTAATCCAAGCAACCTATGTGAAGTTATTTGTCAAAAGAGAGTCTTGCAGGTAAACTTTAACGTATGACCTCAAATGACCTTTGACCTTATCCTGTGACCTCCAACAGCACCATGACATGTAGGTACCCCCAGTGCATCTATGACCCAAGTAAAGTTGTAATCCAAGCAACCCATGTGAAGTTATTTGTCAAAAGAGAGTCTTGCAGGTAAACTTTAACGTATGACCTCAAATGACCTTTTACCTTATCCTGTGACCTCCAACGCCACCATAACATGAAGGTACCCCCAGTGCATCTATGACCCAAGTTAGGTTGTAATCCAAGCAACCCATGTGAAGTTATTTGTCAAAAGAGAGTCTTGCAGGTAAACTTTAACGTATGACCTCAAATGACCTTTGACCTTATCCTGTGACCTCCAACGGTACCATAACATGAAGGTACCCCCAGTGCATCTATGACCCAAGTTAGGTTGTAATCCAAGCAACCCATGTGAAGTTATGGATCAAAAGAGAGTCTTGCAGGTAAACTTTAACGTATGACCTCAAATGACCTTTGACCTTATCCTGTGACCTCCAACAGCACCATAACATGAAGGTACCCCCAGTGCATCTATGACCCAAGTTAGGTTGTAATCCAAGCAACCTATGTGAAGTTATTTGTCAAAAGAGAGTCTTGCAGGTAAACTTTAACGTATGACCTCAAATGACCTTTGACCTTATCCTGTGACCTCCAACGCCACCATAACATGAAGGTACCCCCAGTGTATCTATGACCCAAGTTAGGTTGTAATCCAAGCAACCCATGTGAAGTTATGGATCATAAGAGAGTCTTGCAGGTAAACTTTAACATTTGTGACGGACGACGGACGACGGACGACGGACGGACGACGGACGGACGACGGACGGATGACGGACGGACGCCATTTGGATCCCTTAGTCTCGCCTTCACCTCCGGTGGGCGAGACAAAAATAAGATCAAGTACATAAATGCACTTTTTTAAATCATGTTTTAGATTGTTAATTCGTGTAACTTGTAATCGATGTTCAGGACCATGAGAATAGTTTGAACAAGCTGTTCCACTAGAGGTATGGGAACTTAACGTCGCACCCTCATACTGGAGGAAAAGAGAACAAGATAATGTACATGCACTTTTTAGATGAATAATTTTTTGACTGCCAATCAATGATCACTACCATGTAACGTCTATCAATGAACTTGAAGCATTGAAGCTACTGCTATGGTAATCACCAACATGTGTAAATAAAATGATAGCAGAACAGTTCAAAAACACTGTAGCCAGGAGATATCAGGATAAAACAACTCCTTCAGATTTGATTTGAGATAAATCCAGGTTTATCACACATTTGGCAAGCTTTGAGTTCCAGCCTCTCAGAGAATCTCCCTCTCTCCACCATCTCACAACACTGTTCCATGGGGTGACATACAAACATACAACAAGGCAAGACAGCCAGTGACATTATTGTGCTGGGTATGAGCAACTCTACCAATAAGGCTTTTGTTAGGATGTCACGTAAAGAGTTCATTTAAAAGAGGACCTGTATTCATACTTTGTGTACATTGTATGTATTGTATCATATCTCACATATTTATGAGGTATAACTTATGACTATCAGTCACATTATTTTTGCTTGTGGAAGCATCAGTCCTCCTTCTTTTGGTGTGTTTGACATCAGTTAATCTTTGTTGCCTTGTTTGTCATATGCATTTGTTTGTGTAATCTATGTTCATGTTATTATGCGTTGTTGTAGCGTTTGTAGACAGGGCCCCAGGGAGAACAGTGCTACCCTGTTTAAAAAAGGCTAAATAAATAAATAAAGCCATTCACCCATGAATATGGCCAACATATCATATTCTAGGCTTGAAATAAAGCTTTCGCATGAACCTTAAAATTCTTTATATTTATAGAGAACCCCGGTATGAAATACAGGCACTCCTGTGTTTTTGAAAAATTAATTGACTGGCAGTTAAACTCTAGCTTGAAACAGCGGGGTGTGAGTGGCAACTGTAAACCACTCATGTGTGATTGTCGATAAGATTCCTTATTCTTTATTGCTGATAATTTCCTTTGTTGTTTGCCTACCATTGAGATTCCCAGACTCCAGACGTCTGATCGGATGTCGTAGCCGGGTCTGGACTGAAACGGGTCTATCCTCTCGGGCTACAAGACCACAGAAGAGAGATGCAGAAAATTAATGCGATATTATCATTTTGGTTTCTCACTTTTCCTTCCTCTCTGCCTTTTCACACACACACACACACACACACACTCACTCACTTCTTGTCTTATTGGTTGGGGCTATTTGTATAGCCTGATGTCAATAAAAGGAACACAGTGGTCTTTGTTTTACCTTCTACCCAATGTAGAATAAGACATATTCACAGAACCTTGTTAAGTAATCTGTTTTACTTTGTGGGGACTTCATTGCTGTGTAATTTTTTTCACTGATCCACAACGTACTGCAACCAACGAGGCATATAATACCAGAATACAAACTTAAGTACTCTAGTTATCTCTCTCTCACATGCAGGCTTCACATCTCTACTCACAGCCTTGTATAGTTTGTAGCCGGCATTCATGGTCCTTGCTATTAGGTCAACCAGCTGGTATCTCTCTCTCTCTCTCTCTCTCTCTCTCTCTCTCTCTCTCTCTCTCTCTCTCTCTCTCTCTTACCCTCCCCCTCTATCCCTACCCCTCTCTCCCTATACATACATGTACATTTGCCTCTCTCTCCATCTTTCCCATCTACATCTGTTTTTGATTCCACCAACTGCCATCTCTCTATATCTCCTTCTCCCCTCTCTTTCTCTCCCTCTCTCTCTTTCTCTATCTCTATCTCTCTCTCTCTCTCTCTCTCTCTTGCTCTCTCTCTATCTCTCTCTCTCTCTTCTCTCTCTCTCTCTCTCTCTCTCTCTCTCTCTCTCTCTCTCTCTCTCTCTCTTTCCATCTTTCCCATCTTGCAGCCAGCGTCCATGGTCCGTGCTATTGAGTCAACCAACTTCCATCTTTCTCTCTCTTCCTCTCTTTCACATTCTCTCTCTTTCTCTCCATTTATAAGTGTATTTGTCTCTCTCTCTCTCTCTCTCTCTCTCTCTCTCTCTCTCTCTCTCTCTATCATACAATCTTCATATCTTTACTCACAGCCATGTATGGTTTGCAGCCAGCATCCATGGTTCTTGCTATTGAGTCAACCAGCTGCCCGCTGATACCAAAGTCACATAGCTTGATGCTTCCTCTCCTGTCTAGCAAGATATTTGAAGGCTTCACATCTAAATGCGGAACAAAAAATAATTGTGAGAAAAATACAGATTTGACTGGGTGATGTGTAATAAGTTAATGGGATTTTCATGGCTTGGTATTAAAAGGTTTAATCTTCCCAATACCACAGGTGCATGCAATGCGTAATAAGTGAATGGGATTTTCATGGCTTGGTACTGAAAGGTTTAACCCTCCCAATACCACAGGTGCATGCAATGTGTAATAAGTCAATGGGATTTTCATGGCTTGGTAATGAAAGGTTTAACCCTCTCAATACCACAGGTGCATGCAATGTGTAATAAGTCAATGGGATTTTCATGGCTTGGTAATGAAAGGTTTAACCTTCCCAATACCACAGGTGCATGCAATGTGTAATAAGTCAACGGGATTTTCATGGCTTGGTAATGAAAGGTTTAACCTTCCCAATACCACAAGTGCATGCAATGCGTAATAAGTCAATGAGATTTTCATGGCTTGGTATGGAAAGGTTTAACCTTCCCAATACCACAGGTGCATGCAATGTGTAACAAGTTAATGGGATTTTCATGGCTTGGAACGGAAAACTTTTATAACCCTCTCAATACCACAGGTGCTTGCAATGCATAATAAGTCAATGAGATTTTCATGGCTTGGTACGGAAAGGTTTAACCCGCCCAATACCACATGTGCATGCAATGTGTAATAAGTCAATGGGATTTTCATGGCTTGGTACTGAAAGGTTTAACCCTATCAATACAACAGGTGCATGCAATGTGTAATAAGTCAGTGGGATTTTCATGGCTTGGTACTGAAAGGTTTAACCCTATCAATACAACAGGTGCATGCAATGTGTAATAAGTCAATGGGATTTTCATGGCTTGGTACTGACAGTGACAGGGTTCAAACATATCTAGTATTTTTAACATTGTATATTTGACAAAAACATACACGTGATGTTGTGCACATATCAACTCTCTCATTCCCACTGGCATGAAGATGTGTAGAAAGCCAATAGTGTTTTCAAGGCCTGGTAATGTAAGGATTCAACATCAAGGACACAAATAAACTGAACAGAGTATTGCCATATTTTTGACAGAGGAAGCAAGTGACTCTCACACACACAAAAGTAACTTGGCAAAATGTGCCATCATTACTATCAGTATCAGTACAATAATGACACCTTGCCTTCAATACCACTTTTACAATATGATCATAAAGTAATGAAGTGATATCGTCACTTGACAGGCTACTAGACGGTACCACAGGAGAGAGATAGGGGTGCCGTTTGAGACATCATATGACAGAAGGATGCAATACAAACCTCTATGAATTATTTTAAGCGTTTCCTTGAGGTAATTGAGGGCTTTTACTGTCTGCAAGAGAAGAAGAGAGAAAAAAGAGAACAATGAAGAACACATGTGAATCTCCTCATGAAGGTAACTACAAGAAACCACTTACATGTATGCCATACTATCATTAATCAGGAGAGGACAAATCATGACATTACTTACATTTGGAAAGTTAGAATTGATATGAATGCATCCAATCTGCTTCAGCCAATTTGCACCCAGCTTATTTTCCCACAAATTAACAAAGTCAACAAGGGTATTGATCAACAAGTTTGCGAAATACTATGAGATAATTCTGTAATATCCTTTACCCCTCAAATAATTTATTCAACAGATTCCACAGGTATCAGCACTTCATTCAATATGTGTCTTTGCAAATCACACTGTAGAGTAAACAAACATGGAGAAAGGCAGGTGGCAGAAAGTATCAAAAGAGCCACGGCAAGCAATTTTGAGACACTCTGTACAGCGAGTCAATTTGGCATACACAGTGCGTTGATCCCGTTCTACATACAAATATCAGGTATGGATATTCATAAGCTTAAAATCCCCTCATCTCATGCAAGTAGGGCTGGGGTGATCAGTGGGATTACAGGTGAAGATTCAGAAAAAATGAACATTTAATGTCAGATATGTTTGCACATATTCAGTCCACACAGTACGAGTACATCATAAACATGTGTCAAATCACATTTTAACCTGTTTTAGCTTTAATACAGCTCCAATCTATATTGCTCCAGATATGTCTAACTTGCTTATTGTTTGCTCAATAAAGGTTACATAATTTCACTGCTTTCATTACAATATGATTGCTGTTTTGATGTGTATCAGGCAGGCTTCATTACTAGAGCAAGTTTTACTTTCAGATTAGTTGAATGGCATTTGATTTTAATTTTGCATAAGATGTGTAAAGTTTTCCAGGCTTCAGATTTACACATTTAACCCATTTTTTGCAGAATTCCCAGAATGTACTTCTCATTATAATTGTACTGGTCCATTTTATCAACTACACACACTTACTTAATCCATACACTATCAAAGTACAGGGTATGAAGAGCAGTGGTATGATTCGTCTTTCAAATAAAAATTTTAAAAATGTTATAATGAAACAATGACAATCAAAATAATACGTCTGCCTGTTATCAAAACAGATATGAATGGGAGGGTAATTGAAAACAATTCAAGATCTACATGGACTTCATCATAACACAATATTCTTACTTTCAATTTGGAAAGAAATGTCATTTCATTTTGTTTATTTAACCATCATAAAAACGAAACAACAAAAATACAACATATTTAAAAACATAAAATAATGGTAAGGACCCCTAAGAAGCAAATCTGCTTATGGGCGGGGCCCTTTACATTTGGTTCACATTTTACTCTATAATCATAAGCATGCTTAGTCCATGACTCCATGCCATGGATTAACTCATTTCACACGCAAGAATATAGGATGATGGCTATTTGTGGAAAATAAATACAGATATACAAGGCTATAACGCCTGAGCCCTGTTTCACCAAGGTGTGCATCAGCTACACATAACTTCACACACGACTGGTGACCTATTCTTGTGCTACATATGAGATATTCCACTTTGTTCCTTTTGTAACATACTGGGAGTGCACATCCTACCATCCCAATCAAACTTGACAAGTTACAAACTTTGTCTTCAAATGCTTGTTAACAATAAGAATTTTTAACATGAAAGATCAGATTTCAACTTCTGCTGATGGAAATCAAATTCATTGAGAATACTGAAGAACAGGTCACCAGTAAAGTTGTGAGGAAAGTTGTGCATAACTTACACACATCTTGGTGAAACACTCCCCAGGTTCTACTTACTGCAAAGGCAATTTTTCCGAGGATATGTTCTGGTATATATGACTTCTGGACATCGATGACGAATCTGTAGAATTTATCTAGTGAGGTATCCATCAGCTCCATGCAGATCCAGCAGTCCCCCTGAAAAGAATCAACAAAGATTTAGAGGCCGCTTCAATTTTAATCTTCCTAAATTTCCCACTCAATTCAGGAGCAAGTACCACAAATATGTGGTTTGGTGCTGTAACTTTTCATACAAAAATAATATAAGATGCAGCACATGAAAGAGCATACAGTTCTGGGGGGTGTTTCACCAAGCTATTCATAAGTTATGAACGACTTTAAGAACGACTGGTGATCCCTTCTTGTGCTAAATGCGATTCCACACTTTGTTCATTGAGAATCTGATTTAACACAAGAAGGGATCACAAGTCGTTCGTAAAGTCGTTCGTAACTTACGAACAGCTTGGTGAAACACCCCCCTGGACAAGATGAATCCATGGTGGGTATTACCTTCCCAATGATTTTTCGATTGAGGTCACAGTTTCGAGCCCACCCATGGCACTTGTGTCCTCCAGCAAGAAACTTTGTCCACATTGCTGCTCTCCACCCAGGAGTATAAATGGGTATTTGGTATGAGGTGGACAAATATAGTGAATGATCTTGCAGTGGGAAATGTATACCACCCAGTGAGTGGAGATGGTGCACATATAGTGCATGATACCTTCTTGTACCAGTATCCAGTGACCAGGGCTTTCATTGTAACATCCCTCTCCATTCAGTCTCCGACTAGAAAATGGGACAGAACTTCTACACCATTATTTTTTTTTTAAATCTACAGCTATACATGTAGTTTATCTATCTATTGGGACTCACCTCTTTGAAGAGGGCGCCAAAGAACTTGATAATGTACTCGCAATTAGCGCTGCGCTTGACCACATCCAGGTCCATCAACAGCTGCTTCTGGTCTTTCTCATCCACCGTGGAGCGTATTCTCTGAGAAAGCACAGGAACAGAGGGAGAGAGTTACATTTATCCTCCTCCTCATCATCAATATTCATATCAATATTTGAATAATTGAATAAACACCTCTCCTTCTGGGGACTCATGAATACAAGTACATACACTACAGCTCAAAGGAATTGGCATAGGGAAAGGGAAAGGGAAAAAAGGGAAGGAGCCGCAGTTTTAAACCGTGGTATATTTTGTCCAGTTCAGCATGAAACATGATGCTTTTTAGGCTAAAGCAACGTGTTTTATGCTGAACTGGACAAAATATACCACGGTTTAAAACTGCAGCTCCTTCCTCTTCTTCCCTTTCCCTTCCCCTATGCCAATTCTTTTGAGCCGTAGTGTACATGTGTAAGCAAGAAAATGGAAGCTTTGGGTTTGGTTCCTTAGTATTGCGTCATGATCATAAGCCAAGCTGTAGCCTGGTGAAGAGTGTCGCTGCCCGGCAAGCAGGTTCAAGTCCCTCATAGTCTTCTTGTTTTCTTTGCTTATTTTTCTAACTGATTGATCAACCAATCTTATTACCAGGGAGAGTAACATATATTGATATCATCTCAATAATATGATTAATAACATTGAAATCAGCATCAACATGATTTATATTCCTGTAAAATTTTAGGCAATAAGACGGAACTAAAATACTAGCAACATGCCAATGCAGGCACATTAGAGGATATTTGTGAGGTAACAGACTATTGTTATAAGTTATTTTAAGGCCCAAGAATGGGGTCTTACTAGTATCCCGGCATTGAACACTCATCATAAAGTAATACTGTTAGAGTGGAAATTTTCACAAGATCAATTTTTCGCGCTTGGCGGGGGTAAAATTAATTTCGCATGTTTTTGATTTTGCGGGTTGTCCAGCCCTTTGGACGATCAATTTACTCAGCTAACCACTGCCACGCCAGTGCTGGCTGGGCAGGAAGCCCAAGCTGTCCCTCCTTTCGTTTGGAAACTGGCCTGAAATAACGAAACATGATGATGTTGTTGAAACGCGGACTAAGGTTAAACCATAAACGTAGACCTACGTACGTGGCGCGTGATGCATCAAAGCAAGCGTGCATATAAAGCCCGCCGATATGAACTTCGTTTAGGCGCAAATATATTCGCACGTTTTTATTTTTGAGCCAAACACATGGTGCGCGAAAAGCGCGAAAATTTCCACTTTTACAGTAGTTGGTAGTAATAGTAGCATTAGTAGTAGTAGTAGTAGTAGTAGTAGTAGTAGTAGTAGCAGTAGTAGCAGAAGTAGTAGTAGTAGTAGTAGTAGTAGTAGTAGTAGTAGTAGTAGTAGTAGTAGAAGTAGTAGTAGTAGCATTAGTAGTAGTAGTAGTAGTAGTAGTAGTAGTAGTAGTAGCAGTAGTAGCAGAAGTAGTAGTAGTAGTAGTAGTAGTAGTAGTAGTAGTAGTAGTAGTAGCAGTAGTAGTAGACTAGTAGTAGTAGTAGTAGTAGTAGTAGTAGCAGCAGTTACGTAGTACATGTAGTAGTAGTAGTAGTAGTAGAAGTAGTAGTAGTAATATAGTAGTAATAGTAGTACTAGTAGTAATAGTAGTAGTAGTAGTAGTATAGAAGTATAGTAGTGATAGTAGGAGCATACATGTTGAGAGTACTTCATATTCAATGTACTGAATATCTCTCTCATGTCCCTGATTTGAACTAGGTACATTGACATGCATACAGTGTACACTGTTATGGAGATACCCGGTGCATACACATTCCCATATGAGCACATCACATGACATTTGTACCGCCAGCCATGTCCCATCCCGCATACCTTGACTGCCATGGTACTCTGGCTAGCTCTATGCCACATCTTGTTGACGGACCCAAACGCCCCTCTCCCAATCTCCCCTCTGTCCTCCAAATCAGCTGAGGTGAATTCATAGGTCTGCAAAGCAAAAGAATGACATGTTTTTAATACAAACTATATCTAGCCCCTCCAATGCCAAATGCAATGCTACCCAATGGGAATTGTGTGTCAAACTCAATGCAATGTAAATTAATAACATTGAGCAGATACAGCCGACTAGATTGCCCCTTCCTTCCTACATAGAAACTGAAGTGCATAATCTCTCAGGGCAAAATTTAATCCTCCAATGTTAGTAAACTTGCTATTTGGATACAACTTCATACTGTACATGTAATTGAGAGAGACCTGTCATATTACATCATTATACCAAATTTAATCATATTTGGTCAAATACAAACATCATCACATAAAAAGCAATACCTTGAACTATTACCATAACAAATCTGACCATACAGTACATCACCAATGCTTAAAGTTTAGTCAAGTTTGGTGCAACATACACTACAGCTCAAGGGAATTGGCAAAGGGAAAGGGTAAGGGAAGAGAGGGAAGGAGCCGCAGTATTAAACCATGGTATATTTTGTCCAGTTCAGCATAAACTGTACAATGCTTTCGCCTAAAAAGCGTCATGTTTCATGCTGAACTGGACAAAATATGCCGCGGTTAAAAACTGCGGCTCCTTCCCTTTCTTCCCTTTCCCCTTCCCTATGCCAATTCCTTTGAGCTGGAGTGAATATTCTGAATTATCATAAAAGTGAAATTTAAGGATTTGACCTTGACCTACATATGCGACCTTTGACCACTGATGTGTACATGTTTAATAAGCTGGCCCAAAATATCTTCGAGTAATTATCCTGGTATACATCTACATGTACCTGTATTATTGTAGCAAGCATGATTTAATATTTCTTGAGGTATCACTCAAGAAAGGGAAATTCTAGGATTTTATTTTGTATACTATCATCGTGCCAAAGTTCAGTTTGATGAAATGTTTTGTTGAGTAATTTGAGTAAAATTTTGTATGAATGATATCCAGAAAGAAAACCTGGAAACATGCCATCTGGCAACATCGTGGCGGAGGCATACAAATTTTAATCATTAGCCTTGAGGACATTACGAACATGTGAACAGACATGTCAACAATGAAATTACATTTCTTATCCTACAAGCTTGCATGATGTACAGTTGGGCCTGAGATCAATGTCACAGCTGATTGCAATCTATTGCAGTCAGACTGCAGTCAATGTATATGGAGCTGATTGCATTTGATCTCAGGCTCAACTGTACATGTAGGTGTAAAGTAGATGTCATGATGAAATATGAAAATGATTTTTTTTTTTACATATTATATCAATTTTGCATTAAAGTACCACTTCTGCTCCCTGTTAATATTTACGCACAGCTGTGCATATCACAACCTCAGAAGGGTATGTCTTGAGCTAATTAATGTACATTGTACAAAATACTGGGTAAATGCTCATTATGAAGTATGATATGTGTAAAATTTGAATTGCATGAATTATCTTCCTAATTAATACATACATGTACACTGTAGCTGTGCATGATAACATCATCAATACATGTTCCTATTCCAATAACATTTCATCACATAGAAAACGCATACAGTGTAAATGTACAGTCTGAAGTACAAGAATTATGAAATATGTACTGTATGTATGTAGATTCAGTGCATCATTTCTCTTCATTCTAGATCATGCTCAGCTATGCATACAATATCATAACCTCGGCAATACTGTACAAACACCACAAAACAGTTGGCAAATAGGGGCGACAATGACTGTCAAATTCATCAGCCACATCCGACAATTAAATATTGAAAGCGGTGATAGCCCACCAATTGCCCGGGGGCCAATCCAGTAGTGTGAAGCATGGAATGACTGTCAAACCTCTATGACACATCAGTGTGCATACCGCTACGACCGGACATGTACATTATGCTGCATGTACACTGAACATACATGTAGGGTGGGGGGAACGTACCGTTCGAATCGCGGCTTAGAACCGAGGGTTAATTCCATATGGTTGGTGCAGTTTTTGTAACATACTTCCGGTACTAGACCAGAACTGAGATTTAGAATGAGCCCACAAGATTTGCCAATATTGATTTCAGCAAAAAAAGCATGGCGAACTACTTACTCAAGCATGATGTTGTTTAAAATTAAAGAAGTTATGTGTAATGTTATGTATGTGATCAATATCCATGTAACAGAGGTATAGATAAATACATGTATCTATTGAAATAGGCCTGACACTGGCAGGATATGTTATTACACAGGTACTGAACATCAGCATTAACAATCTTTGAACAAGTGAGCTCTTCTTTTGATATTCCCAGTCATGCACTGTGTAGTTACACATAGTAGTAGAATTCTAAGAAATTCTGTGCGCTTAGTGTTGTAAATACTGATATTTGGTACGTATTCAATTCATGTAATATTGCATATTTGTAGGTACTGATGTTATTGTTTATCATTGTAAATATGCTGAACTCTCATCCCCCAACAGGGGATTGATAAAGTTCTTATCTTATCTTACATGTATCTTATCGTATCTTACATTCTACACTCTGTACAGTACATGTTCAATACTGTTTTAACATACAACATGAACATACATGTAGAGTACTATCTTGCTGTAGTGGTACATACATGTACATCAAATACTGGCACTGTACACAAACTTACACATTGTATACTGTACATGTACTGTACTTTTTTGTAGGACATGATAAGCCTGAGACCTTGGATGTTCAGGCACACAGTAAGGATGTTCACCTACTGTATTGCGCAATCTAGTTCAGCTTGGCCTTTGCAATGTACAGTAACATGAACTGCACATACATGTAAATGGACTTTTTGCCAGGTCAGGTACAAACTGGGAAGGTAACGGAAGTACATGAATTGATACACAAGTACACCCTGTGCACTGTATATCCCACATAAACAGTGCAACATACAGTATACATACATGTACATACATACATGTACACAATGAACATGATTGTGTACATGTACATGCAGTCTTCTTGTTGGGTGATGGTGTGGGTTTTTTTAGAAGAAAATCAATGAATTAATGTTCATATTACAATTTTCAAAAGCATAAATCTGGAAGTACTGTCACGTAAGATTGTAGGCTGCTTTTTGAGAGGTAAGAGAGGTACATGTACAGTACAATATTTGTATGTGTTTGGGATAATGCTGATTTGTACATGGCTCTCCATGGATGTAATCAAATGGAATTAATAATACACAAGTGTCATACAGCTTCTAATTCATCACATTTGTAGTATCAATCTGTCATGGATGGCTTGTTTTGAATCCACACCTGCTTTGTATGTATCACACTTCAACCATATCTCACATGCCAAACTTTCCATTTGATTTCATTAAACTAGGGTGGTATTTTGAGTCTCCTAGACTCCTCCTTGACAGTCCAACATCCAATTGTAATGGGTTAGGCCATTTCCTGACCTACTTTTAATCTGACCTAGTCTTTCTGACCTAGTTTTTTGCCATTCACTCAGTACGGCCTCTGTTATTGGCTACTGTGCTAATGAATATTCAAGACTATGGTATGGCTTGTCGAACATTCGCGCCGGCGCGGCCAAAGAGGCGGCCAGGAGGCGCAATTTTTTTTTACACGCTAGCTCATAGACGCCAGAGCTTTTCACAGCTGAGAGAGAAATCCTTGCTCTCTGCAATCGGCCACAGCCTGCGAGAGCACGCTCATGCCGATATCAGCTGTTCCTTTGTACCATTGTATGTGGGTAATGAGTTGATATAAGGACACTAGAAAACCTATTACTGTGCACAAATGCCATGTTGTGATAAAAAGTTGAGTAAATAGATATGTGTTTGTGTTATAATTATTTCATGTTTGCTAGGTTTTATTAGACTATTTATTATTTTTTTATCTGTTCCTCCCGACATGATGCTCTAAATCCCCTAGAACAAAATGGAATCTCCCGTCTCTTTTTCCCCAAATCTCGCTAGAGAAAAAAATATTGGAGTCATCGACTGTTTGATAGGGGTGCATAATAAATTTCTACCAAAAATATTCCTTATTCAATCATTCAATAACATTTTCATGAGATGATGTATTCTTCAATAATACAACAAGGATAAACAAACTCACTTTTATCTTATTGTCCCACAAAAATCCAGTGCTTTTTACATTATATTTTCTTTCTGAGAGCACCGTCCCCTTTTTCTGTAGTGGAGCAGTCCGGCGCCGGCAATTCCCGCGTGGACTAGCGCGCCTCCAGCTCACCTGGCGATGGCCGCCTCTTTGGCCGGCGCGACGTTCAACAAGCCATACCATAGTCTTGAATATTCATTAGTACAGTAGCCAATAACAGAGGCCGTCTCATGAAAACTGCCTCGTGTACAAAATGAATGGCAAAAAAACTAGGTCAGAAAGACTAGGTCAGATTATAGTAGGTCAGGAAATGGCCTAACCCAATTGTAATCCTGTATTATACTGTACATCATATCAGCCAACATAATGTGCTAAATTCTGTGTACATTTTCGAATTACAGACAAAAAAAAATCACTTTAACCTGCTCAGTTCAATAGGCACTAAACTGAATTGCTATTGATATGGGTGATGTGACAGCTTGGTACTGAGAGGGTTAACCCGCTCAGTCCCACAGGCAAGAAACTATGTGGCTATTGATATGGCGATGTTAAGAGCCGGGTACTGAGATGGTTAATTAACCTTGTGAGCCGGATATTCCATGTCTACAGTAGCGCTCATATCGATGGTAAGCCTATACCCTCATGCTGGCTTGCTGCCTGTCCAGGTTGAAATCCAGGCACGAATGAGAAGAATATTTGACACAGTTGTACTACCCATTGCACGTAGCAAAAAAAAACACAAGAGGACCCAAAGACCTAGATGCCGTTCACTCACACCCCTCAATCACACTGGATAATAAAGATCACATGAGCCATGGCGATTCAATAATACTTTCATGCCCCTCAAATTCAACTCATGTTATTGTATTGTGTATCTTTTGAACTTAATGTTTTACTTATGTTTTGCATGTTTTGTGATCATTAATGTAAAAGATTATCATTTGAAATCGTTTTCTCACCCTTTTTTCCTGTTTTTCAATGACTGCTACTTATTTGTATATGTTGTGATTAAAACGTTTAAAAACATATACAGTCAAACCTGTCTTAGTGGCCACCTGTCTTTAGCAGCCAACCTGTCTAAAGTGGCCACTAAAAAACTGTTAAAGAACCTGCCTATAGCAGCCACCTGTCCATAAAGGCCATAATTTTTGTTTCTCTTGGGTGGCCACTATAGACAGGTTTCATTATATCACATGAGCTATTTACATCATGTAGGTACATACATACAAAGTGTACTCTTCATGTACATGACATGTAACAGGTATTGGACAATAGATCATCCACATTGAAGCTGGATAAGATTAGGTATGATAAAATAATACTTGACATACATTTCTGAAAGACATTATACTCATTATAGTGATGTACAGGACTAATCCCATTTATGCATTATAGATTCAAGATTAAGACAAAGGTAATTATAGTGTATAATAGCGTGTCTATTAAAACAGAGATGATTACAATACATAATATCTTGTCTATTGGTTTGCTGCTTGTCGATATGAAACCAAGCATGACTCGCTTGCCTTTGCATTGATACCAATGACAGCTATAAACAATATGCTCACTTACAAGAAAGTTTCACAATTATGTGCAGTTGATTTGTCTTGTGAAAGTAACAGTACAGCAGAACTATGATCAATTGCACAACATAAGTACATACCTCATCTGGTGAGATACTGAGTTTCCCAATGGCCTCCATGCTTCTTGATCTCATTGAATTTCTGAAAAACAAGAGCGAGAGAAAAACAATTCATACATTAGTGCACCTGAATAAATAATGGGGACAAAGGGGCCTAACAGTGAAAATAAAATGCTTTCAAGACAAGAATCTTCACTATAGATGCTCAATCATAAGTATCGTGCTGTGTAATAGCTGGTGATATGCCATACATACACTCCAGCTCAAAGGAATTGGCATAGGGAAATGGAAAGGGAAGAAAGGGAAGAAGCCGCAGTTTTAAACCCTGATATGTTTTGTCCAGTTCAGCATGAAACACGATGCTTTAGCCTAAAAGGCATTGTGTTTCATGCTGAACTGGACAAAAAATACCACGGTTTAAAACTGCGGCTCCTTCCATTTCTTCCCTTTCCCTTTCCCTATGCCAATTCCTTTGAGCTGGACTGTACCTCTGCATTACAGTAATCAAGACAGACACTAAGCAATATTGGAAGGACATAATTCAATTGTTGTGAGCGTCTGGTTCGTCTAGCCAACTAGAACTTGTGGTATTTTCTTGTCTGTCCAATGTTTACATATTGTATCACATGTATAGTACGTCTCTTGTCAAATTTGTTTGTTTGCTTTGATGAATGAATGGATTAATAAATTGACCAATCCATCATTCATTTCTTACAATTGTTCTACCTCCTGTTTAGCTTCACTGTCCATGCATCTCCAGTGTTGGTATGTTGGTATGAATCTTCAGGCTTTCACCCATCCCCCACCACCCATCTCTGCTATCAATCTTTTGGGCACTCTGTATCATTCCAATGATACTTACAGTTGTTCTCTCTCATTTCACTATGCATCTCTACCAGATTTGGGGTTCTGGTAAGAATCTTCAGCCCCCCCGGACCAATCCCCATCCCCTTCCACCCCTCTCTCCTTCAAATGTAGACACACTTCCAATGATACAGTGTACAGGGAAACCCCGTTATAACGAGGGGATCGGGACCCACACTTTTTCCTCGCTATAGCCGATTGCTCGCTATACCAGTACGTGATCAATACATACAGAAAAAATGCATATATAGGACTACACAAATAATAACATATTTACCGTTAGTACTGTAATCTTTTAATGGCTTTGCAAGCATTCTTAATTGAATTCACTAGCTAACAATTCACTTAAATATCTTATAGCACTGTTGGAAACGTAAATAAATGATATTTCCAACGCCTCCGTTTACCGACAAATGAAGCAGCGGGGAGGCTCATTTACCCGGCCGTGCCTGCTGGCATGACCGCGTGTATGCAATGAATGATCGAATGCAATCTCCAGGCACGGCCGGTCGTACACGCGCGGTGTCGCATGTGTGTAGAGGCGCCATGTGCATGCGTGACTTCACGGGGGCATGCAGTACCCAGAGCTAGCTGTATAGAGATACGGCTCTGGCAGAGACAGTACCGCACGCACATGTATGCATGTGTGGCTGTGTGTGTGTGTGGATTCTTGCACGGTGTGTGTGATCAGTGTTTAACGGCGCAAAGAAAATTGCTTGACTATGTGCTGTTGTTGCATTTCCCTCGCTGAGCGGCGTGGCTGTAACGGAGTGCTCGTAATAACGGGGTTGATTTCTTTTTTTTTTTTCCTTATTCTTGGGCTGGGAATTTGCCTCGTTATAGCAGAAATTTCGCTATAGCCGACCTCGTTATATGAAAACAGAATACACGGAGGTTTATGGAAGAAAAATCGGGCCCCAAGAAATGTCCTCGTAATAACAGGGTTCTCGCTATACACGTGCTCGTTATAACGGGGTTTCCCTGTACTTCAATTGTTCTCACTTCTGTTTGGCTTCAGGGTTTATCTCTACCAGGTTTGAGGTGAGGATGTGAATCCTTAAAGTAGACATAAGAGCACGATCACAAAAATTGAGATCTTTACATCATTAGAAAGCTTTCAACCTAATTAACATGGATATGAGACTCAAATACAACAGAACGAAATGAAAATACTACAATAACTGATTAAACTTCACTGAATCTGGAAGTCGTTGATCGCCGATTTTCACGCAGTGAATTCGGTACCTTTGACATGACGTCACGTAATGCATACATTTGTCGGGAAAGTGATGGGGAGTGATGTGTTGTGTAGAAAGTCGACGTAAATACACAGTTGTCTCAGAGCTTATATTGTTATTATGAGTCAATCTATTTGATTTCTTCTTAATCAGTATTAATAAATAAATAATTGAAACATGTTATATAATCACAATATTCTTTTTATACCGTGAAATATATTTTTTTAGGATTGGAAACGAATGGTGTGTGCGGGGGTATTCGGTATAGGCTACACTAGATCTGACTTGCAAATTTGGAGCAAAAGTAGACCTATTATGGATGTGTCTAAATTTTGAACTGTATATGGAATCATTCTCCTCATTAATCATAGCTGACAGCCTACATATTCATAACAAGCGAGATATTTGAAATAAGGATAGTCAAATAGGAAGTTTGCATGATCACAATTTCTCGCTGTTGAAATTCAAGCTGACGATATTTTGTCCGCGAGTGAGCGATTTATACGCACAGAGCTAAGCCAGCGGAAGTAGCATGCATATACATGTACACATGCATGCACGATCGCTACGCTCGCATCCGTTTTCACTGTAGCTGCTTGTGATATTATACTCCAGGAAATTTACTAATTTTGGATGGACAAAAGTCGGCTTTTGTGCTTCTTAGCTGGTGTGGTTGCTTGGATCCATGATGGAAGATGATCGATGGTGGGTTGTCAAGTCCAGAGATTAAGATGAAACGGAACTTGTGAAGGCAGAATTCGCCACTGCTCATGCACTGAATTCAGTGTGCTCACGCCATGGTGCATGGCGTTGGTGAGTACAATTATTTTCTTCACTGCATTTTGATGAATTTTGACAAATTTTCCATGCAGGGAAGGCATGAAAGATGACTCGAAACGGAGTTCGTCACCTCCCTGAAATGTACATGCATCGGGACAAGTGTGATCTTAACCCGAATAAAGGGATAGCTCAAATTTCATTCACAGAATTACTAGCCAGTGGGCACTGTCCCTTTCTAACTCACAGTAACACTAACAGTAACAGTTTAGCAACAACAGTACTAAATTTGGTTAGGCTCAAATGTACTTGTGAAAATATTAATATCAATATTAACAAGTTCAATGTGTATCAATGTAGAAAATCAATGCGAATTGCAGCACTATTTTTACACACATTATAAGAGGCATTGTTCAGAATTTCTAGAGAGTTTTTTAAGTAGTGACACTCGTGTGCTGATCGATACTCTGGCAGTAGGCCTATACCCCAATTACATTGTGTGAAAATGTGAGAAATGAATATGATTCTTATCAATTGACCCAGAAATGTATATTTTCAAAAATCATCAAACAACCTAGGTCGCTTACATGTAGTTGCTTTATTAAAACAGTGTATGATTTTCCTTTGGTCTTCATTGTAGAAAACACATGGCTCAGGATTGCTCATCAAGCTGCCAGATGTAGTCCATCCGCGCTGCTGGCCATGGAGACCACTCCTTTCAGCCAGCGGGCATGACATCGTTCTTGGATTTGCTGTCCTCACCTGGGTATGATGGAACACGTTCCTCATCAGGACACCCATATTTTTGAGAGAAGATCAATATTCAGTCGTGCACACATTACGCCACTGATTCACATAGTACGCACACCGCAGCAGACCACAGATTGCGCGACTCCACGAATCTGTCCGCCCGATTGTATTTCAGGGTGAAAATTTTTGTGTGTTGATGCACCACCAACGTTCGTTGACGGCGGATTACTAAATACAGTCCAGGGGGTGGATTATTATTACAGCTGCATGGACATCAACAGACGAAACCATTTGGCCACGATTCTGCAGTCATAAAGGCCTCCTTCTGGAAATGAGACGTCCCATTCGCAATGACAGCGTGGACTCCGTCGACGTCGTTCTCCTGTAGCTCGAGCCGCCGCAGCATCAACGACATCGCGACCGCACCACAAGAACTACTTCCCGTGGAGGAATTTCCCACAATTTCCCACAATTTCCCACCTGTGACTTTGAACTAATACTCCTGTTGCCACTGCAGGAACTTTTTTTCTTGGATAACTAAATTTTTTGGAATATTCCCCCAAGCACACTCGTGAGTTGAAATGATAATTGATATCTCCATTTTATGTGTTCTAGATTTAATCTGACTCGGATTGTACGCAGATGCATGCCTGCATATTCTAATTGATCTCATGTTGTGATCACGCTCCTAATCGTCTGAATCTTCCATCAATAAAAGGAAAAGAAAGGAAGTTTTATCTCTCTTGCAATTTTTGTGTGTCTTCCTTAGCTTAATCTTTAGTCTAATTTTAAGTTCTCTATGCGATTTTTCCCACATAGCGCATAAATAACTTGAACAATATTTATTATGCTAATTTTTAGTGAAAGAACTTTCTGTTTCTGGGCTTATTTTAATTAGAAGGTATATGAGTAGTAAAGATAGCATGCTCAATCCTGTGAATCCACCTGAATTATACTGCAGCAGACTACTGAATATAATTACATGTAGTAAGAATAAATACATGTAAGAATCGTGGGTTGATATTATCCTAATAATTATGTCATCCATCTAATAGTTAGCAGTAGATGCAGGTTTCCAATCTAATGTTCTTTTTATTGATTTGCAGGATGGAGCAGGCTATCGTGCCCCAACTACTGGGTATATGCCTTAATTTTTTTCTCAAACTTTTATTAAAATGTTTGTAAAACATGTATTGTTAATAGGAGTCAAAATTATGATTACTCCAGGCATGTGAGAGAGAAGGGGAATATAAAAAGAGAGAAAAGAGGTGATGAAGAGAAATGTGGACACACATAAGAAGAGGGGAAAGAGAAAGTTGGTGTAAGGAGGGGAGGGCAGGGAGAGAGGTGGTTGGAATAAGGAGGGGAAAGGATGTAAAAAGGTATTGAGAATAACATATAGAGTATGAGAGATCCAGAAATGTCAAAAGAGAAAGTGAGAAAGGGGAGTACACAAAGACTCATTTTGGCCTAGATGTGTGTTCTAGAATTCTCAAATAATGTCTCTACTCTGTTCCTCATCTCTCCTTTTCTCCCTCTCTATCCATTTCTCTCACACACTCAATATTTATCTCTTCATCTGTGATCTGTCCATCGCTTTCACGCTGATCGCACCATTCAAATTTCACGTAGGCTTCACAGCATACAACGCACGAAACAACTCACTGCACATTACATGAAAACATGCATATGGGACTTCGTACGAATTTACCCTTCGTAATGGGAGACGGTGGGGGGAAAATGTGATCTCGACCCGATTAAACACGAATCACCCCAAAAATGTATATATCTTAGCTAGATATATTAATTTCCGACTCGGATATGGTTTGAATTAGCGGGCTCAACATTTTTTGTGTGTGAAAAGAGACAGTTTCTAAAGAAAAAAATCTCGGCTTATTCGGATTCGGGAGACGTGTAGGGGGAAAAAAATGATCGGATTCTTTCACGGTCTGCATACGGAAAAGGCACACACACACGTTCGTATATTTTAACACACGCACACACACACGCACACACACAAAAAAAAAAAGTGATGAAAATGTGAAATATAACATTGATAACGCAACTATTTCTACCTGTTAAGCCTGTTGATTATTATTTACGACATCATTAATATATCACAGGTAAAGAAATATACACACAACTATTAATTACATGAGTTTTCACCCTTTGAAAATAAAAGCTAATATTTCTCTGGAGCTCTGTATATGATTTTCTGTGGGACACCCGGGGCCGTGATGAGAGGATATCCATGACGTTACGTCATATAGACTGAGTCGTATTTCGTGGCTGGTTTTCAGGCCCGGAAGAGAGGCCATTTTTGTGGTACTTTAGTTGAGGATATCAAGAGGCTAGACGATTTTTGTGATATCATATGTTGATAAACAGATTATAAATAGCATATGCTTTCATTAGATATAAAATTCATGGATATTTTTTTTCCTCTTATATCAACTTTAACCCTCCATCTTTCCACCACCCCCATCTCCCTCCACCCCTCTCTCATTAAAATCGTGTACACACTCTTATTTAAAGGTTTTTTTCCAATGATACTTACAGTTGTTCCCTGTCCTGCTTAGCTCCATTGTTCATGTCACTCTGCATCTCTACCAGGTTTGGGGTGCTGGTGTGAATCTTCAGCTTGAGTGAGAGGCGGCCACGCCCGCCCTCGGCTAGACAGAGGAAGAAAATATGATATAACTTTGAGCTACTAATTGAACATTTCGGTATACCATCCTTAGAATCACAATATTGTTTCCAGGCATTACTCTTGCCAGGATTGGTTTCATCAGTGGAAAAAAAGACTATTTGGCACAACTAACAATTTGTGACAGAGTTTGGAGTTTTGTAATGGTAAGATTTAGATACATGTTGTTCATAACTTCATACCACATGAAATAACCATATCAACATGAGCAAGGTCTCATGTAATGTGCATGAATTGACATGTACTCAAGCTGGCTGGCCAATACACTACGTACATACATGTATATACACATTTACATGTTACATTCATCCACATAGTATACAAACCTGTACGCTTGAAATTACATTTTTTTTTATGAAAGTCCAACCATGTACATAAGTACTATACACTGTAGAAAAAGCTAGCAATTAATATACTGTATATTAGTACCTACATACTATACTGTGTCTGTGTGACAGTACAAGAAATGCAGGGGGGGTAGT
>CAVLGW020000082.1:0-10000 GCA_963669155.1 Arbacia lixula
ATATCATTGTTAGTGTTTTGAAGAAAAATCTTTATCTTGAAAACGCGTATCACTTTGCGGCTTATCAACTTTCATAATTCAAAAGCAATCTTGTTCACACGTACACATCAAGTCTTTATCCTCAATATCCTTTACCACTTCTAACATCTACCCTGCACTTCTACATGCTAATTGCTCGGCGCCATGGGATAATGATAATTGTTTTTAGATCACCTCATCTCGATAATTGTGTGACCTAATTGGTTGACAGGAATGAACTAGCTCTAATCATCCTCGTAAAAATATCTAATTTGCATAACTAGCGGGCAGTACTACTTAATGAAAATAAACATTTTTAAATAAATTAGCAGGTGGCCTCGTGCAGCTTCAGGGTTTTTACAAAAGGAAATACTGGACAGCTCCCCTTCACATTTTCATGCGGTAAACATAAAAGGATAAGCTATTTGAGACACAAAATAGGAATACCCTCATTCTTGAGAGTGACTTTTCATAACTACTTTAATTTCTATCATATTTAACACATGACTCCATAGAGAAATCATGATATACTGTACAGGCCTGTGATCATAAGCGCTTTTCTTTTTAAAGCTTTTTGCGTTTATTCAGATTTTTCATTACAAATCATATCATCATTGACATTATAATGTTAACACAATTGCCAATACAGTATTAATTAGAAAGCAAATTAAAAATACAGTACAAACTCAGCAATCTGAATAAAGTTTTCAGTATAAAAAATAAAAGATGAAAGGTGCTGCTACTCAACCTAAAATAACTTGGTGTCTTTCTCAATTCTTTTTTTATGGGGAGGAGGTATGGGGGCGTCTTGTATCAGTGGAGTATGAAAAAGCGAAACAAGTTTATATTTAGCCTTTCAGGAACTTTAAAACAATGTAATCAATAATAAAAACAAGGAAAAAGTTTTAGAATGAAAACGAAAAGGAGGAAGGGAGGAGGAAATAAATCAATACATGGACAGGTACGAAACTATAGTGCGCCCTCTGACATTGTCGAGCTTCCATGACTACGAGGGTAGCGATCATCGTCAACGTCTGCTTCGTGGATAGAGGAGCACTCTCCGTCGTCTTCTTCTCCTCCTCGACACCCCTCTCTTGCCCTTGTTCCTTCTTTTTTTTCTCCTCTCTCCTTTTCTTATTTCTAAGTCTCTCTCTATATAAAATTAATTTATTAATTATCTTCATTTTTGGCTCATTTCCGTGATCTTTCAAAAGGAACTGCATGAGAAGATGTAAAATATATTACTGTAATGGTATTTGATACCAGGGATGTGTTATGGAAGGATATGAAGAAACCTTCTTTCCTTGAACCCATGTGCCAAGCCGCTGAAAAGTTATGGTGTTCTCAACAGGTGCTGTTCAGGTGTTTGAACAATTATGAACATGATTGTGTGGCAACGGCTTCTCAAAAAGAAATGTACATTCTGTTAATGGCATTAATGTTTCCATGAGCACAACAGGTATCAGCAAACACAAATTAACGAGTTTTTCAAGTAAAATATCTCTGCTGCACGCAAACGCCGTTAATTACAATACACAGCTTAATATATTATTTTGAGAGTGGTTGAATCCCTCAAATGCACAAGATGTCGGAAAGTGAAGAAATTAGTCAATTTTGTAAGTAATAAAGATAGCCTATATGTCCGATTTTTAATGATTCCTCAATACTTTTCGAAACAAAAGCAGAGTAAAGGATCTGTCATTATCTGCCGTTAACTTCCTTATAGTTTGCAAACGAATTTGTCAAAAACAAAACGTATACAGGCAAATGGGAAATTAAAGAAATTTCTTTTCAAGTTGACATCAGCTAAATGTCGGCTCGGCACATGGAACATCAAAGCATTGTCATGATTATGGAATTCTTTTGACATTCATAAGCACGCTTTAGAACCCGTACAGATGTTTGAATGTATATACTCGAGTTTCTACTCCTTCCTAACACATCCCTGGTGATACCATTTCCAAACACACACACAAACCCAAACGTATATAGAGCGAGGCAATAAACATGATTAACTCACTCAAACCAAGATATGATGAGGCTTATATCATGTATATTGTATCGTATGTCTGTTAGCATTTGGTTGGGATAATTATGTCTATTCATATTCAACAATAAACGCGGTAGTGGGCGATTTTCGCTAAAGAATGACACATGTATCAACATGTGTGTGCAAGGTTGGCATCCAAATGACATGAATTACAATTATAGCTCCTCGACTATGCTGTGGTGCTGTTATTTGACCTTTTATATCCAGCAATCTCGAGGCCATTTTGGCTCATATCACGCCGCTGAAAATCAACGGATATGAAAACAAGAAATGAATGAAAAGATTCGTTCATGTTTGATCGTGCTTAAGCGTTACGTATTTACTGACAAACCTGTCACACAAACCTGCATACAATCAGTAACATCGACGTGAGCATTACACATTTTCACATTAAAGGGATTGACCACCTTGGTTTAAGTTGGTTTTGATAAAAGCAGAAACGTGAAAGAAACATACATATTATTAGTGAAGAACTCCCAAAGTAAGTTCATCTATCAGCGCAGCGAAGCTATATGTTAATAATCTCAATCTTAAAGGGAAAGTTTACCCTGAAGATGAGTTGGTTTCAATAAAAGCTTACACATAAAAGAAACATAATAGTAAAGGTTTGACGAAAATTGGTCAAAGGAAAAGAAAGTTATTTGATTTTTAAATTTCAATTTTGTGACGTCACGTGCGAGGTGCCCTCTCATATGTCGTGTTCAAAGCAATTACATAAATTGCTCTTTTTCTTCTGTTTTTCATACAAGTATGTATGGGAAAACGTATTTTTGATGATGCATCAATGCTCAGTACAAGGATGCATATTTTCTTGAAAAAAAATCACATTTTCGGAAAAACATTTTTAAGAATTAGGAATGGGAGAGGACCTCGCAAGTGACGACACAAAATCAAAAGTCTAAAAGGTCATAACTTTCTCATCCTTTGACGGATTCTCATAAAATCTTCACTTATAATGTTTCTTCTAAGTGTCTGCTTTTATTGAAACGAAAATAATTTCAGGGTGAACTATCCCTTTAAGAAAACAAAGGTGGTGAAATGTGTGTGTGTTTAAGATCGTGAGCTTTAGATACTTTTTGAAGCAGAAGGTGTTGGTTTGCTGTTGTAATGATTTAGTGTATTCCAGTATTTTGACCTGCCTATAGGCTATATGTTAACCTTTCTTGTGTTATTTGTGGAGTATTTCACCGTTAATACACACAAGTTTGATAGAGCAGCATTTTGTCTCGCACTCAAGGAATTTCTGTAGGGGGGGGGGGGGGGGGGGTCCTCATCTTCCCATAAACTTATTCACATGAAACTTTAATTGATGTTATTGATATCGATAAAAGTATTAATCTAATCCTGTTTATCAAAGAGAATATTCATTCTTTGAAGGTGAGTACATATGCAGCTAGCATATTGAATTCAATAAAAAGAAAATGGACAAAACATAACAAAAACTTAGTGAAAGGGCTATCTGAGGTATTTCACATAAAAATGAAAGTCTAGAGTCCCAGCACTCCTATAGAGGGAGTTCGCCAAGTTCGCGGGTGTGCGTGCGCAAATTTTGGAATTCAAGCCCGATTTAACCTCATGACGAAACTAACAGTTATATAGTTCACTTGTCCAAATCCTGCCGTACGGTGAGCCAACGGTAGCTGTGTAACTGGACTGGCCATTTGGAAAATTGTAACTGACAACTGCTTGGTGGAAAAGAGGTAAGCCAACTAAATTCTTTCCATTTTTCTTTTTCTCAAAACCAAACCACAGTATCAAGGCACAATGAGAAGAATAGCTAGGGTGGAGGGTTGCAAAGCAGAACTTTGTGAACATTTTGAACAATAGTGGATGGGGAGAGAAACTGGAAGGGAATATTCAGGTACAAGATATAAAGGAGAAAGATGAAGAGCAGACATAATGCATATATCTCTGTATGTCTCTCTCTGTCTGTCTGTCTGTCTCTCTCTATCTCTCAATCTGTCTCCCCATCTCTCTGTCAGTCTCTCTATACGTCTGTCTCCCTGTCTGTCGCTTTGTCTGTCCCTACCTCTGCCTTCCTCTCTATCTTTCTACTTTTGCCTCGCTCTACCCTTTTCCGCCCCCCCCTCCCAATCTCTCTCTCACTCCCCTCCCTCGTCTTTCACTATCACTTTTTCTCTCCCTCTCTCTCTTCACTGCTTCCATTTCATTTCTCTCCCTCTTGCACACTCTCTCTTTTCTTATTGGTCTTTCCCACCCAATTTGTTTTTAAATTACACATGATATATTCTAATTTGTTTGCATGGTTCTCATTTGATTGTCGCAAGATCATTGACCAACTCTTTTTTCACGAAAGGTTTGGGAACTCATCGGTGCTGTTCTCATTTACACGTACAGAATAACATAACTATCTACATCGATTTTCCTTCATTAATAACAAGTAAACGTTATATTCCTTGAAGGGAAGTTCTTGCTTGGTGAGAAGTATATGATGAGTTTCACTGTATACCATGTGTTAGTCATTAAAAAGACTTCTAGATTGTTCTTTGGGGATAACTCTGAATGGAGCTGCTCAGCCTTTGTAGAGCGAGATGACAAAAAGAGAATATGTAGTGAAGAGGGATTGATCATCGCCACCTCTGACGATGATCTGTCAACCAGATTAGAAACGTCGAGTCATCATCTCTTTTCAGAGACCACATCTCAGGAAGAATACTCTCGTGCAGCCTCTCCACTTTTCTCACCTCCTCTCTGAGCATCTCTTCTCAGAGCTATTCCAAAAGAATAAGCAAACACTTCTCTTAAAGGATGAACATATGAGCTGGTATACTCTGAAAGCGAACTTAGATTTTGACTCAAGTTTCGACTTGAGTTCCTGGAGTTCCATACAATCTGTGACCGTGATTAGCATATTGGCGCCGTTTTTTTTTTTTGTTGTTATTTTTCAAACTCGTCTTTCATTAAAATGTACGTATAGGGTCTAACTGTCACGACGTACATAGGGCCTAACCGTCGCAACAGGCGACTCCCAAGTCGCACTTACACACAGCTTGCTCTTCATATCGTTCACCTAGCAAGGCCTATTGCCCAAACGTTACGGTTGTTGTAGTGGTAGATTGTAGTGATACGTAACACGTCTTTCTTCGCAGAGCTTGGGCGGAAGATGGGGAAGCCCCGGCTATTGTTTGATGTCGTCATCTGTCTGGTCTGCCTTCTGCTGATGGCAGAGCATTCGGGTAAGCTCACAGCTGATCACGTGATAACCGTTTTAACCCTTTTTGTGCCTTTATGTTCCTGGATTGTATTATTTATACTATATTTCCCAGTTTAACACTGAGCGAAAGAATCAACTTCTGGTTTAATTGGTATTTATCCAAGGTAATAGATAGCAATTAGTGGTCACCTTATAACGGGCCCCATCATCGTGATGATATTGTTTTAATCACGGGGACCACTCTCGATAAGCCTCGTTGGCTTCTGATGGTCCCTCCATATGTATTTATGCTCATAACATCTCTTTGATACCTTATGTACAGTTTTGTATTACTTATACTCGAATGTTATGTTTGTTTCGGGCTATATTTGTTTTTTTGACATTATTTCTTGTTTTTATCTTGAATGTGGAATATAAATAAATTTTAAAAAATGAATGAAATGGAAAAAATGACTATAGTAGGCATTTAAGTAGAACCGCTTTCGCGTCATCACAAGTCTCGATAACGGTCTGGAACGGTCTTAGGTGAAAGTTACCGCGATATTGTTACCTATAATTATATTTTATATTATAATTTATATTATCCTACATGTATGTATGTTGTGAGAGATACTGTAATTTCAAAGTCACTTTATGACTCACACATTGAGCAGATTCATGTTGCTGCATGCAATTCATGTTCATTATTGTCACAATCCTCTGATATGTCTCCAGTCTCTATCACAGAAAAGTACTTTAATACATGTTATGTAGCACTTTGTATGATGATAGTCTGTATTGAGTCTTAGTACTGAGAAATATCGAGTATATCATTCTGTACTGTTGAGTAAATTCTATAACTCTTCATAAACGAGTACCAACAGGCTATAATTTATATTATCCTCCAAAATGTTAGAATAGATACTGTAATTTCAAATTCCGTTTGGGACTCACTATTGCTTGAACTTCATACATGTACACAAATCGTACAAATTCATGTCACTGCCTGCAGTTTATTCTCATTACTGTCACATTCTCCAATTATACAACAAGTAATCCTTCATGTTACTGATTTGATGTTTCATAAGTCTCCACCTACAGAAAAGAACTGAATAGCAATTGTATGATGAGTGTCTCTTTATTTGAGGTGTAGAGCAAGTTCTTTGTTTATTATCTTTGTTAAATAATGTTTTTTTTTGTTTTTTTTTAATACATGGAATTATATTTTAGTGTAATATTTTTTTTTTCGCTTGAAACAGCGTGTGTAGGTCCACACGCCCTCGGGCTACAGTGAATAACATCAATTTTGTGGACCCTGACCAACACGCTTTCTCTTTCTGTCATCTAACTTATTGTGCCCTTTGTTTTGTTAACCATGTATTTTCTTGTTAGCTTGTTATTATTTAATGTTATTTGATAATACAATGATAAATAATGATAATAATATTAATACTTTTAATAACTCCATCGTATAGGCACTGCCTCGACCCTGAATTCAGATCGGATTGAGCCCCGCGGTCACGGGCCGCGTTATCATCACTACAGCTGTCTTTTACCTATCCATCCATTTTGTCTTTACAATGATTATGTTATCGTATCTAGACGCTTGGTGGGATCGTCGACGACGTCGACGTCGATCACAACCACCAGGTGAATATCAATCAAGTTTGTTTTAAGATGATCAATTTATCGTATTAACGAGTATGTTTTAAGATGACTATTTTACCGCACTTAGACGCATGGCGAATGCGCCGGCGACGTCGAAGATCACCAATGCCGAACTGTTAGGCATTTAATTCTCCTCCTTCTTGAAAAAAAATATGATTATTTAACAAGTGAGTATACAATTTATTATTTGAAAACTTGAATTCATTGGGTATTATCTTTATTATTTCCTGCGAGGTTTATTTTGTTTATTCTTTTAATTCATTTCATCATGTTCATTTTCATTCTATATTAAGCATTAAAAAATAACAGCATTATACAATGAAGAAAATTTATTAAAATTACAACAAAACAAGACAATACACCTACAAACAAACCAAAAGAACAAGAGAATTATACTGGAGAAAAATGAGAAAGAGGGGATTACCAAAACGCCAGAGGCTTATGTAGAGTAAATCTCTTTTAAAAAAATACCGTTTAGAAAGGAAACAAATAGGAAAAACGAAAAGGAGAGTAGAAAGATATGCATGCAATGGATTGATTATTAAAGAAACCTACACATACATTATTAAAGATCATACGAAATTAAATGTTCTTTGGATTTATGCTTAAGATTTGATAAAATTGGGCAATTCGTTATTTCAATTGATATATTATTTCAACATTTTTTCCCAATAAACATAAACGTGAAAATTTGTATTTACATAATGGTACCTGCACATTTCCATGTGATCAGGTACTATATCGATGACTTGTACCATTAAGTTTAAGAGTATCATTAAAAACACATGGAAGTATTCCTTTCAAAAATGAATACATAAAAATTGCAATTACAGTTGATTTAATTGGGTTATTTTCAAAATATTGCACTTCGTAAAATAAAAAAGGAGCACTGTGTGAAAAGGGATGGGCATTGCATATGAATCTTACTGCACGTTTCTGTAGTACATTAAGTCTATCAATGATGTTACACATTTTCCATTTTTAAGATTTTTTTTATAGTAGGACCTCTAATTCCATAATGTTCTAATTTTCAAAAGGATTTTATGACTGATACAATCGAAAGCTTTTGAAAAGTCTAAAAATATTTCAATAGATATTCTTTCTTTTCAAAAACTTCCGAGAGTTTGTTTTTAAATTCTACAAGAGCCATACTAGTTGAAAACCCACTTCAGAAACCAAAAAGCCTGTTATATAACATATCATCTTCCACATGCTAAGAATGTTGCTATATGATTGGTCAAGAGTGTATCACGTGATAAAGCGTAGTTTTGCCCATGTGATCACCTGAGAAGAAAAGTTCGTTACACTCTAGGTGATAGTACTTTTTGGTTTCGCTGATCTCTTCACTCCTCACAGTCCTAACGCGTGATCAATATTTTAGTACGCGCGAAATAAAAGTGCGTTACACTCGGACTATTAATTGACTAGTATAGCTCCTACTGACCCTTCCTAACGCGCGTCCTAACGCGCGTCCTGTCCTGTGTTGTTTAAAAAGCGTATATTTCTTTACACACATTATCCGTAAGGAAGCAGTAAACTATGGTTCATTTTTATTTGTATGACATGTTTTAAGATTTCGTTAAAGAGGGAAGCATTTATCGTATAATGATTGCATGAATTAATCAAAGAAAGCATCAAACCTAAGATTCACATTTCTAATTCTATAAACAAATAAACAGATAAACAAATAAGAGAGAGGAGAGAGAGAGGGGGGGGGGGGCTATAAGGTGACAGCTAGAACAGGAGAAAGAGAGAGAACATAAATTTGAAAAAGGACGTCATGACTTTTTCACGTTCCAGATACCACGGCACCAAGGTTTTCGACATGCGCAGGCAATCTCGGTAATCAATACACGACATCGACCGCAAGGACAGTGTACTGGTCAACGCCCACGGCCACGGACAATCGTGGTTCAGTCACCGTCTCGTAAGTAAAATACCATGCGCTGCCGATTTTCAAGTAAACTTAACCGAACTATCTCCTAAAAGTTTCGATACCATCAGCCATATCGTCCTCATAGTGTTCATTTGGCGTAGTTCTGATAAATGTCTGAGCTGTATCGTTTTCTTACCGAATGTCATTCCAGAAACAACCTGATAATACACGAATTTCAACTATGCGGCCAATATAATGCCTAAAAAAAAACCCTGTTCTGAGAGTAATTGTTAACCGATATATTCATCTGTGTATCGTTGTATTTACCCAAATAATAAATTGCAAGGCCCGTAAAAAAGTGTGCTTGTTTGCACAATGACTCTTTTCTTGCAGTCGAACATCTGGTTCGGCATCTGGATCCCGATTCTCGGAAGGAAGACACTACACGGTGTACACCGCCAGAGATTCGGCGGGGAACACGGCTAGGTGTTCGATATCTTACACCGTAGTTGGTGAGATGTTTGTCGTCCTCTTTTATATTCCCTGCTTTCTTCTCATTCGTCACTTCTGTGTTAATTTTTACTTTTATTTCCGTAACCATCTTGCATTAATTTGGTCTCACTTGATCTTCAACTCTGTATTTCCTCTATTATTTGTGACGTTTATCAACCAGTTCTTCTCTTGTTTTCCTCTATTTCCCAATATTACGATTTTCTTTATTGTTTCTCCTTTGCCATGTTTGCTATGTCATCGTGGTCATTGCCCAATTCTATAAAACACTGCATGGACCACGAAAATATAAAAATAGACTGATGAACTTAATTAATCATTGAATACTTTGTAGTTTGCCTTACATTATCATGCTCAGAATCCTTTTTTTTTTTAATATAGGTACACATGAAAGTTGGAGCTCGAAATGATCTTCCATATTGTGTCTAAATAGTCAGATAAGTGTTACTAAAACGACTTTTTATCCCTGCGCAAAGCATTAATTTGTAGAGTCACTTAGATTGTGACATCGAAGGTAAATACACATGTCAAGGCACGGGTCCGTGGGTTCTCGACTGGGAAGCACTCGTTATTCCGAAGGTTCGTTATTCCGAACGTTACGCGACAAATACTATGTTATACTTTATGTTGTTTTCAGACAACTAATTTAGTTCTGCAATTTATTAAAGCATGTGCTTTCTGTCGGTGCGTGTGGGGGTAAAGATTACGGATGTTAAAATGTGAG
>CAVLGW020000082.1:15000-50000 GCA_963669155.1 Arbacia lixula
TTCTTTCTCCTCCTCCCAGTCATACGCTGCTCATCGCTGCCTGCTCCATCACACGGCACGGTCGGCTGCAGAAACAGCAGATACGTCGGCTCATCCTGTACGTACTCCTGTTCTACTGGCTATAGGTTGGCGAGTGGCAGCACTTCACGAAGATGCACTCGGTCTGGCAATTCAGCCTATTGGAGCGGTTCTGCCGCAACCTGTGCCAGTAAGTTATTTGTCCCTTAAAGACAGGGAAGCCATTTGCAAAAGTCATGAAACCTGGCCGGAACCAGTAGTTTACCCTAGCTTCACAAACCTTCTCAGGAAAAGTGAAAAGCTATTCATGTTTACGTTTGAAACATAATGACCATAGTCTACATTCACGATCTTATTGCCCCGGCCCTATCAGTGTGCGATTCATCAGGGAGCGGTCATTGATTGGACTGAACGCATGCACTGTGGTGCAGACCATATGGTCTCCAATCTCAAGGCTACAAGTATCAAAGTGTTTATCTTCAGTTTTTATAATATGCATTCACATCATGATAGTATTCTGTTCTGATCGTTGATACACCATTGTAAATCAAACACTATACCAGCCATATAAAACTATTCAAAAGTCTTATCAACAAAATGTTCATGGAACAATAGTGAATCAAATGCCTTATAACCCATTTTTTGTTTGAAATATTAAGAGCTTTCATCAATAAAGTTTGTATGTAATGATTTTAATTCTTTCACTTTAATAAAGCCATCAGACTTAATGTTTGAAATATTTGGGGGCTTAATCAATGAAACCTGCATTTAACAAATCGTATTCAAACGACAGGAGTAACATGTGGTGCCCGGTCTAATCCGTCCCATGGGACGGTGAGCTGCACGAACAGCGCATACTACAACAGTCGCTGCACCTACTCTTGCAATAGCGGCTATACGCTGCAAGGTGGCGCTTCCACCGTGTGTGGCGCCACAGGCCATTGGTCTAATCCTGCTCCGACATGTGCAGGTAATTTAAAGAAGCTGTTTTTATATTTCATTTCATTTATTTCCCCTTGTAAAAACATACAAAATGTAAGCAAATATACAAACATTAGCTGACATACAATGTAATGGCAGAGTCATCAAGAAAGCTCAAGAGGCTTGGATGAAAATGACAGCATTACTAAACACAACATACTGTACATTATTGTAAGAAAAACCAAGAACAACAAAACTTATTTTTGTGAGGACTTTATTTTCATTAATTTTGCAAATCACTTTTGCGAATAAATAAACATCTTGATCTTGATATAATCTTTGTTTTACTCTCCATAAAAATAACAAGATTGATTGATCAATTTATTAGAAAATATTATGTAAAAAAAGGAGACTAGCATTCGTAGTCCATCAAACTATAATGTCCAAACAAATAAATGTTATAGGGGTTCATTGTTGCTTTATTTCACTCTGCTCTTGACCATATCACCATGACACATTCCATGCTTCCATAACAACCTGTGACTCCTCCTTCTGGTCATGTCATTAAAGGTATATTTCACCCTAAATATAAGTTAATTTTAATAAAAGCAGAAACATGACAGAAACATATTTAGTGAATTTTTAACGAAAATCCGTCAAAGGATAAGAAAGTTATGATCATTTAAAGTTTTGATTTTGTGATGTCAGGTTCGAGGTACTCTCCCATATGTTGTGTACAATTTTCTTCGAAAATGTGCATTTTCCTCTCGCCTGAACAAAGTTCAGCAAAGACCTAGTAATCATTTTTCCTGTTATTTCCTGTTATTTAACTTGCTCTCACTTCTTTATTTCTGCATCGATTGTGATCAAACTTGGTACAAATAATCCTTTAGTAATACCAAATGTGTCATGATGAGGATGATGGGGTCAAAGGTCATCTAGGGTTCAAAAGGGTGAATGACATGAGGCCATGTGCATCATTTTTCTCAAAGATTTCATTTCACTTTATTTCTTTATTTCTGCATCAATTGTGGTCACTCTTGGTACAAATGATCCTTGGATAATACCATGTGTGATGATGAGGTCAAAGGTCACCTCGGCACTATTTTAAATATTGGAAAAAAAACTTAGCACTGTTTATCGATTGCGAAATCAGGCGAGACTTGTGGTTCACAAACCACCTTGTTTCAAAAAGATATGCATTCTTTTACCTGAGCATTTGATACATCATTCAAAATCATAATTTTACATGCATACCTGCACGAAAAAAATTAATTGTTGCCAAAAACAGAAAAAACTTGCAAAGAAAGATCTTAATGTGGAATGCAAACACAGGCCATGATGACGCTCCTCTCTCCTTCACATTCAGACACTCACGCCCCCGTCTTCAGCCAGTGCCCCTCCTCCCTGACAATCTATGCCCCGCCCCTGGCAACCAGCGGTACGGTAAGATGGACCATCCCTAGAGCGACGGATAACTCCGGGGAGACCATCACTCCGGAGCAGAGTCTTGGGCCAGACCGCATGAGCTCTGCGCCGGAAGGGGTGCACCCCATCAGCTACTCAGCCTCGGACAGCGCTGGCAATGCTGCCACCGCCTGCTCCTTCTCTGTCACAGTAGCAGGTTAGAAAGTATTGATTGATAGATTTATTAATTAATATATTGATAGATTAATATATCAATTGATCACTTGATTCATGGCAATGCTGCCACCACCTGCTCCTTCTCTGTCACAGTAGCAGGTTAGAAAGTATGAAATGAATGATTGATTGATAGATTATTATATTGATAGATTAATATATCAATTGATAAATTGATACATGGCAACGCTGCCACCTTCTGCTCCAACTCTGGCACAATGGCAGGTTAGAAAGTATTGATTGATTGATTAATTAATCAATATATTGATAGAATAATGTATTAATTGATAAATTGATTCATTTCAATGCTGCCACCACCTGCTTCTTCTCTGTCACAGTGGCAGGTTAGAATAGGTTGATTAATTGATTGATTGATTGATTGATTGATTATATTGATAGATTAATATATCAATTGATAAATTGATTCATTTCAATGCTGCCACCATCTGCTCCTTCTCTGTCACAGTGGCAGGTTAGAATAGATTGATTAATTGATTGATTGATTGATTGATTGATTAATTAATTGATTGATTAGTATATTGACAGCTTAATATATTATTTGAGAAATTGATTTATGGCAATGCTGCTACCTTCTTCTCCAACTGTGGCACAGTGGCAGGTTAGAAAGCATTAAATCAATGATTGATTGATAGATTGATTAATTGATATATTGATAGATTTTGAAGATGAATTTGCATGACTCAATAAGTCTATCAATTAATCGATCATTCAGCAAACATTCATTATTTTCTTACACATTACTGTGACAGAGAAGAAAAATTCTGTGCCAATGGTGCATTTTCACACAAATGATATACACAGATCCCCATAAAACAGCAGTTTATCTGGCACACAAAGGGTTAAATGATTAATTGATAGATTGGTTTATTGATAGATTAACATATTCGTTGATGGCAATGCTGCCACCACCTGCTCCTTCTCCGTCACAGTAGCAGGTTAGAATATATTGATTGATTGATTGATTGATATATTCATAGATTAATATAGTAATATATTTTTTGATAAATTGATTCATGGCAATGCTGCCAACCTCTGCTCCTTCTCCTTCACAGTGGTAGGTTAGAAATATTGATTAACTGATTGATTGATTGATTGATTGATATAATAATATATTATTGGATAAATTGATTCATGGCAATGCTGCCAACCTCTGCTCCTTCTCGTTCTCAGTGGCAGGTTAGAATATATTGATTGATTGATTGATTGATTGATTGATTGATTGATTGATTGATATATTGTATAGATTAATATATTATTTGATAAATTGATTCATGGCATGCTGCTACCCTCTGCTCCAACTCTGGCACAGTGGCAGGTTAGAATATATATATTGATTGATTGATTGATTGATTGATTGATTACTTGATATATATTGATAGATTAATACATTGATTTTTAAATGGATTCATGGCAATGCTGGCCTCCCCTACTTCTTCTCTGTCACAGGAATATGTAAGAAAATAATGAATGTTTGCTGAATGATCGATTAATTGATAGACTTATTGAGTAATGCAAATTCATCTTCAAAATATGATAAAACCCATTTTAATATGATAGCATATTAATGTGGCATGTTAAGGAAATATCAATTGATAGACTGATTGATAGATTCATGGCAATGTTGCCTCTTTTTGTTCCATCTCTGTCACAGTTATGTGTTAGAATATATTGATTGATTGCTGAATGAGTGAGGAAGTAATTGATTGTTCAATCAATGTACTGATTGATGTAAATTCATCTTCAAAATATAATGGAATCCATTTGAATATGTTAGCATATATGTCTTAAACATAGAAAAGATAATAGTGATAATCCATTAAGGCTTGTTGGTTGTACTTTCTCGCTCTCAAAATGTATACCCCCCCTCACCCTCCAGTGATTCGCTGTGCTGCCCGTACCGCCACTGCACCGCTCCAAGTCAGCTGTCCCCATGGCAACATACGTGGGTCTTTGTGCACGTACACCTGTGCGACCGGATATGAGCTGCAAGGTCAGGGGTCAACAGAGTGCCAGAAGAGTGGGTCGTCAGGTGCATGGAGCAACAGCGCCCCCACCTGTCAAAGTAGGTCAAAGTAGGTCTATCCATTCGCCAAAGAACAATTTGTGTTCAGTCTCTCGTATTGCTCTGATCATTAGATTGCCATCATTGGAAAGCATATTCCTTTCCCTTTCCAATGTTTTTTATGCCTCCGCCACGAAGTGGCCAGAGGCATTATGTTTTCAGGTTGTCCGTTCGTCCATCCATTCCGAATCCATTTAGGCAATATCTTGAGAACCATTCACCAGATTTGCTTCAAACTTAGTGCATATGTGTATTGCATAAAACCAATGAAGTGTGTAAAATCTGATTGAGGTCAAAGGTCAAAGATCAATGAACTTTGTGAAAAATTGCCCAAAATTGCCCCTTTTCACATTAAATCCAAATTCAAGGATGCAATTCTCATCAAACATGGGACAAATATGGATCACTACTTGGGGGTAGACTGGTGACATTTTGGTAAAATTCCTGAAAGGTCAGAGGTCAATGAACTTTGCAAAAAATTGCAAAAATTTGACCTTTTTCACATTGAATCCAAATCTAATGATTCATTTCAAATAAAATATGGTACAAAGATGTGTCACTTCATGGAGGTAGACTGATCCGAAAGTTTGGGTAAAATTCCTGAAAGGTCAGAGGTCAAAGGTTTAAGAACTTTGCCAAAATTTGCAAAAAATTGCCCCCAAATTGATATTTTCACAATAAATCCCAATAAATTATACATTTCAACCAAACATGGTACAGAGATGAATCACTTCATGGAGATAGACTGATTGCATATTTGATAAAATCATAATAGATTTGATCTCCCATACAAAATGCACAAACTAATTTGAACCTAACCTTGCTTTAAGAGTGTTCCAAATCCAAGGTATAGCATACATTGTTTCAGGTTAGGCTTCTCATACTTATCACTGTCTGTTCCAGCAAGACACACAAGAACTTGTATAGAGAGGTTGGCCTACTGAAGTTAGATCTATTCACTGTTGAAGTTGGAATTAGAAATACCCAAATTATTCAGCCACATTTAATAATATCTTCAATAATGGCCACATCGTCAAGTCATGCTTCAGTCATTTTTCTCTTTCTTCATTTCTTTCTTTAATCATTATTTCTTTCTCCCATACTAGTCATACAGAGAGTGGCATGTCTGCCCCAGTGTATGGCCGTATCTATAGGTTATGCTTCAGTTAATATCCTCCCATATTTCTCCCTTCTAGTCCTGCAGTGTCCAGCTTTGTCTGCACCTGTGCATGGCAGTATAATCGGGTCCTGTTCCCGAAACTACGACTCTTCGTGCAGCTTCGGTTGTGACGTGGGTTACGAGTTATCCGGCAGCAGCACCGTGCGGTGTGTGGTGCATTCTGGGGGATCCTCGGCTGTCTGGAATGCGCAGCCACCGGTTTGTTCTCGTGAGTTTCAATATACTTCAGAGCCGTGACTATTTTGTATGTTTAGGGGGTCATCTGTGGCTGTCTAGTTTTCCCCTAAATTTTCAGGCATTTCTAACAGATATATTTCAATCTTGGTACCTGTACTTTTAAGTACATGTACCCCATGGAACTAATGAGCTCAATAGACCATTTCGTAATTACACCATGGTCGGACTAGACTGCTCACTGGGATTGTTTTTCATGAAGTTGTGTTGGATGATGGATGTAAAAACATTTTACAGTGTGCCCGGAACAACAATAGAAGCAGATGCACATGGTGGAATGTTCTTTCACTACCTTCTCAGAGCTGAATAGCTGTTGCCATATTTGCATGATAATAGATTGAAATGTGGTCGACTATCTAATGAATTCCCATTTTACTCCCATTGAGTTTGGAAAATTACCTGAGGTCATTTACTAAAAGCAATAATCTGCTCATGCGCAATTGCAATTACGAAATGGCTTATTAGATTTTTAGAATTATCAAATTTTCATTGATTTTATTCTACTAATCCTGGTTGACAAACAACATGAAGTCAAAGTGAATAGATTTGAAGTAATAAATATCATCAAAGACCAAGATGAGCTTTAATAAAAAAAACTCTGTCTCATGAGCAAAGTGAACACAAATCTCTTGACAGTTTGATTGATAGATTGATTAATTGATATATTGATAGATTTTGAAGATGAATTTGCATGACTCAATAAGTCTATCAATTAATCGATCATTCAGCAAACATTCATTATTTTCTTACACATTACTGTGACAGAGAAGAAAAATTCTGTGCCAATGGTGCATTTTCACACAAATGATATACACAGATCCCCATAAAACAGCAGTTTATCTGGCACACAAAGGGTTAAATGATTAATTGATAGATTGGTTTATTGATAGATTAACATATTCGTTGATGGCAATGCTGCCACCACCTGCTCCTTCTCCGTCACAGTAGCAGGTTAGAATATATTGATTGATTGATTGATTGATATATTCATAGATTAATATAGTAATATATTTTTTGATAAATTGATTCATGGCAATGCTGCCAACCTCTGCTCCTTCTCCTTCACAGTGGTAGGTTAGAAATATTGATTAACTGATTGATTGATTGATTGATTGATATAATAATATATTATTGGATAAATTGATTCATGGCAATGCTGCCAACCTCTGCTCCTTCTCGTTCTCAGTGGCAGGTTAGAATATATTGATTGATTGATTGATTGATTGATTGATTGATTGATTGATTGATATATTGTATAGATTAATATATTATTTGATAAATTGATTCATGGCATGCTGCTACCCTCTGCTCCAACTCTGGCACAGTGGCAGGTTAGAATATATATATTGATTGATTGATTGATTGATTGATTGATTACTTGATATATATTGATAGATTAATACATTGATTTTTAAATGGATTCATGGCAATGCTGGCCTCCCCTACTTCTTCTCTGTCACAGGAATATGTAAGAAAATAATGAATGTTTGCTGAATGATCGATTAATTGATAGACTTATTGAGTAATGCAAATTCATCTTCAAAATATGATAAAACCCATTTTAATATGATAGCATATTAATGTGGCATGTTAAGGAAATATCAATTGATAGACTGATTGATAGATTCATGGCAATGTTGCCTCTTTTTGTTCCATCTCTGTCACAGTTATGTGTTAGAATATATTGATTGATTGCTGAATGAGTGAGGAAGTAATTGATTGTTCAATCAATGTACTGATTGATGTAAATTCATCTTCAAAATATAATGGAATCCATTTGAATATGTTAGCATATATGTCTTAAACATAGAAAAGATAATAGTGATAATCCATTAAGGCTTGTTGGTTGTACTTTCTCGCTCTCAAAATGTATACCCCCCCTCACCCTCCAGTGATTCGCTGTGCTGCCCGTACCGCCACTGCACCGCTCCAAGTCAGCTGTCCCCATGGCAACATACGTGGGTCTTTGTGCACGTACACCTGTGCGACCGGATATGAGCTGCAAGGTCAGGGGTCAACAGAGTGCCAGAAGAGTGGGTCGTCAGGTGCATGGAGCAACAGCGCCCCCACCTGTCAAAGTAGGTCAAAGTAGGTCTATCCATTCGCCAAAGAACAATTTGTGTTCAGTCTCTCGTATTGCTCTGATCATTAGATTGCCATCATTGGAAAGCATATTCCTTTCCCTTTCCAATGTTTTTTATGCCTCCGCCACGAAGTGGCCAGAGGCATTATGTTTTCAGGTTGTCCGTTCGTCCATCCATTCCGAATCCATTTAGGCAATATCTTGAGAACCATTCACCAGATTTGCTTCAAACTTAGTGCATATGTGTATTGCATAAAACCAATGAAGTGTGTAAAATCTGATTGAGGTCAAAGGTCAAAGATCAATGAACTTTGTGAAAAATTGCCCAAAATTGCCCCTTTTCACATTAAATCCAAATTCAAGGATGCAATTCTCATCAAACATGGGACAAATATGGATCACTACTTGGGGGTAGACTGGTGACATTTTGGTAAAATTCCTGAAAGGTCAGAGGTCAATGAACTTTGCAAAAAATTGCAAAAATTTGACCTTTTTCACATTGAATCCAAATCTAATGATTCATTTCAAATAAAATATGGTACAAAGATGTGTCACTTCATGGAGGTAGACTGATCCGAAAGTTTGGGTAAAATTCCTGAAAGGTCAGAGGTCAAAGGTTTAAGAACTTTGCCAAAATTTGCAAAAAATTGCCCCCAAATTGATATTTTCACAATAAATCCCAATAAATTATACATTTCAACCAAACATGGTACAGAGATGAATCACTTCATGGAGATAGACTGATTGCATATTTGATAAAATCATAATAGATTTGATCTCCCATACAAAATGCACAAACTAATTTGAACCTAACCTTGCTTTAAGAGTGTTCCAAATCCAAGGTATAGCATACATTGTTTCAGGTTAGGCTTCTCATACTTATCACTGTCTGTTCCAGCAAGACACACAAGAACTTGTATAGAGAGGTTGGCCTACTGAAGTTAGATCTATTCACTGTTGAAGTTGGAATTAGAAATACCCAAATTATTCAGCCACATTTAATAATATCTTCAATAATGGCCACATCGTCAAGTCATGCTTCAGTCATTTTTCTCTTTCTTCATTTCTTTCTTTAATCATTATTTCTTTCTCCCATACTAGTCATACAGAGAGTGGCATGTCTGCCCCAGTGTATGGCCGTATCTATAGGTTATGCTTCAGTTAATATCCTCCCATATTTCTCCCTTCTAGTCCTGCAGTGTCCAGCTTTGTCTGCACCTGTGCATGGCAGTATAATCGGGTCCTGTTCCCGAAACTACGACTCTTCGTGCAGCTTCGGTTGTGACGTGGGTTACGAGTTATCCGGCAGCAGCACCGTGCGGTGTGTGGTGCATTCTGGGGGATCCTCGGCTGTCTGGAATGCGCAGCCACCGGTTTGTTCTCGTGAGTTTCAATATACTTCAGAGCCGTGACTATTTTGTATGTTTAGGGGGTCATCTGTGGCTGTCTAGTTTTCCCCTAAATTTTCAGGCATTTCTAACAGATATATTTCAATCTTGGTACCTGTACTTTTAAGTACATGTACCCCATGGAACTAATGAGCTCAATAGACCATTTCGTAATTACACCATGGTCGGACTAGACTGCTCACTGGGATTGTTTTTCATGAAGTTGTGTTGGATGATGGATGTAAAAACATTTTACAGTGTGCCCGGAACAACAATAGAAGCAGATGCACATGGTGGAATGTTCTTTCACTACCTTCTCAGAGCTGAATAGCTGTTGCCATATTTGCATGATAATAGATTGAAATGTGGTCGACTATCTAATGAATTCCCATTTTACTCCCATTGAGTTTGGAAAATTACCTGAGGTCATTTACTAAAAGCAATAATCTGCTCATGCGCAATTGCAATTACGAAATGGCTTATTAGATTTTTAGAATTATCAAATTTTCATTGATTTTATTCTACTAATCCTGGTTGACAAACAACATGAAGTCAAAGTGAATAGATTTGAAGTAATAAATATCATCAAAGACCAAGATGAGCTTTAATAAAAAAAACTCTGTCTCATGAGCAAAGTGAACACAAATCTCTTGACAGTATGTGGTCATATTGCTGGATGATATTTGGGATATCAGTTGAAGCATGCAAAATGATAGCTGGAAAGTGTGCCTATAGTGTCACATATTCATGATCGATTAGCCAATTTGCCTAGCCAAAAAGGTCAATGTTTGTATCATCAAAATATTCATGATTTTCTTATCAGTAGTCTGATTTTCCTTAAGCTTTTAGCTCTCCTTCTCAGATTGTATTGCTTCTATTAGGGGCAAATACATTTTGGAATGCAAGACACTTCAAAAGAAAAAGTCATTAAGAGGCATGTCACTATTTGTAGCAATTGCAAGCGAGTTGTAGATTTTTTACAGGGGGAGGGGGAGTAAAAAATTAGCAAATAATTTTTGGACTTTGGGACACTTCAAAAGAGAAAGTCATAAAGAGGCATGTCCATATTTATAGCAATTGTATGCAAGTCATAGATTTTGTACAGGGGAATGAATGACCCCCCCCCCCCCCCCCCCCCTCTCCCAGTCAATATAGGGTTTAAGCGTTTTTGGTATTCCTCCTCAGGTATCTACTGCAGCAAGCCAGCTTTGACCACAGCCCTCCAGATCACCACTACGGCTGCTTGCCCAGCCGGAAACATTGTCAACTCTGGACACCAGACAGTGTCAGTTCTCCTGCTCAACAGGCTATTACCTCACAGGAAATACTGCCCTCACATGTCAACATGACCGCACATGGAGCGATAGCACACCCACCTGTTCCTGTGAGTAGATGTGCATTTAAACTAAAGAGACTTGCATTGATTTTTGCATTTTTTATTTAAAAAAAAATAACCAAAATACAAAATTACTACAACATTTTTAAAAGTTAATATCAAATGAATACTCAATACAGAAAATATTTCAGAAGTATCAGATTTAATTCATCTCAATTTGAATGGTTTATTGAAACATGCCAGCTAGAATGGAGATCAAAGCCATGAAATTACACATTTCTATCAGAAGGTCTCAGAAACAAAATCTTGAATGCCAAATCTTTTCGTTCCTAAGCCCTTTCTTTCTTTCTTTTTTGAGTTTGAAGGATGTTTTAAAACGGAAGAACTTTGGAATACCTCTACGGGGCTACGTTCCTATTGTGTTTCCCTCAGCCCTTCCTAACTTGCTTACACTGTATATGCTATCTTCACCTTTGCTTTGTTGGCAGTGATAACCTGTGCAGCCAGCCAGCTGCCTACCCCAGCTAACGCAGAGAAGCGTGGCTGCCCTAACAGCAGAGAGGATTATGGGACTGCGTGCTCACTGGTCTGCAACGTGGGCTACCTGCCTACCACTCCGGCAGTGAGAACATGCTCCGACGATGGCAACGGCAATGTGGATGGGGTGTGGAGTGGGCCTGAATTAACATGCAATAGTAAGGCTGGCTGTATAGTTTCTTTGCTATTTTATTTTTAACCCTCTCATGGCATGGATTCTTAATGATTTTGATTCCCATCAGCTGAAGTTGAAATCTGATCTTTGTAAATCAACGTTCTTATTGCTAGCAAGCATCTGAATATAAAATTTATGATTAATTTGGTCAAATTTGATTAGGAGTGTTGGAAATTAAATCCCACTATGTTAAAACAGGAACAAATTTGGGAATCTGACTGAATACAAGAACACGTCTCCAGTCATGCGTAAAGTTGTTTGTAGGCTACAAACAAATAGGTGAAACATTCCCCAGATAATTATATCAATGGTATAATTATGGTGTAAAAGAAATATTTTTGGCACATAATAATATGTGAAAGTCAAAGTCATTATTTCATAGTCATTGACCAATTGCAAACTAGCTCACATTGTTACTATCTTCCGCGCAGTTGTGATGTGCCCTGTCCCTCCACTGACAAGCGATGGGGCTATAACAGGCTGCGTGTTCCAGGGGGCCTCTCAGAGCATTGACACTCAGCAGAAGTACAGCACGACGTGTGCGCACAGCTGTAACGAGGGTTTCACTCAGACAGGAGGGTCGGCCAACAGAGTGTGCCAGGCGGATGGAGGGTGGGACGGTACACAGATTATCTGCCAAGGTACAGCTCAATTCAATTCAATTCAATTCAGTTTTTAACATCGTCATCTTACAGCCTCAGCTGAATTGCATGACAATTTACAATCTAAAAGCATGCACAGACAAAACCAGTCAAAGAAAATACATAGATTGATAAAATAGTGACTTAGAGATAATAAATGAATACTTATATAAATGCAAGTGAAACCAACTCTTCTTCCCTACTCTGACAAAAGGGAGCACTAACAAAAGAGATTTTTCTTGTAAATGAGCAAAATGAGTCTATCACTTGCATTGGCATCAGTGCAACACAACTTCATGTTAGATTGAATATCTCGCAGCAAGATGAATATTACTTGTCCAGATTTTGGCCGTATGTAGGGAATGCTGGGTACAATCTAAGACTACCAATAACCCAGATTTGAGTGATTTGTCTTTTGCTTCCTTTTATCAGAGTAGGGCAGTCTGGTGACCACCTGTATAGAAAGACTACCTGCCTATAAAGACTACATAAATTGTTTCTCTTGGGTAATATCTTTCATTAAAACCTACTTTAAAGAAACCTGTACGTATGCATCTGCTCGTGAAGACCTTGACTCCATTAAGCAGTCTTTATATACAGGTTTCACTCTATTGTTACGAGGCTGTTTTGAACTTGCTGTCCTTTATTCTTATTGGCTCATTTCTTGAGACACTGTCTTCTTCTTCTTCATCATCTTCATGGATTACTCCTTTATTTTTGTCTACCCTCTTATCATTCATCATGATCTCATTCTTCTTCTTCTTCTTCTTCTTCATATTTTACCTCTTGTAATACCTCTGACATTAGAGTACAAGTGATTTGATTTGGGATAAGGAAGAATGCAGGGCAAATGTTGAGGTCAAATACCCAACTGACACTGCTCATGCCAAGAAAACTTCATCAACCTTTGTTTGTGTGTGTATGAAATAAAAATAAGTATGATCAGATTATGGGCCAGATATAATAGAGGTTAGAGATTAAGATCAAATTGTCGATGTACATTCGTTTGTTTTTACCCTAAACAAATTATGACAGAATTCCTATGAACCAAACTTGACCTTGGGTAAAGTTAAGCCTCTCATTACCATCAGCATGAAGATGAAGTTATCAAGTGGGATATTGAAGGCCATGTAATATACATGTAAGGGTTGAATACTGCAGTTTATTGGTTATATTGTGGCGAATGGATATGACAGATGTGAATGTTAGACTCCTTGTTCACGTTGCAGACACAACGCCTCCGGTGTTTGAGTGCCCATCTGACCAGCTTGTGTGGGCTGGATCCGGCAGCACCTCAGCCTCAGTGCCTTGGTCTGACTGGGAGCCTCTCATGGTGAGACCTGTGACAAAATGACATGGGGGGGGGCCTCGGGGTGTATAAGAATTAGCCCCCACAATACAAAAAAGTGCCCCTGTGGACGACAAAAGAGCCCCTGTAAAAGAAACATGGTTTCAGTCATAGGGTGTAATGCAAAACATTTTTCAATATGTTCATTTCATGATATCAGTCCCCCATCTAAGGAGGAGTTGCAATTCATCTGAAACAAGCACAAGTCCATCCCTGATCTCTACTGTACAGAGTTACGTTTTATGTAAATCGCAAGTCAAGTTGCGAGCAATCACAATTGTTGTGTTTTCCCTGGGCGAGACCATGCACATACAGTCAACCACATGGGTATACAAAAAGTTGCCAGCTTTCCATTACAATTAATTTAGAGCTACATGTTTAACAATTTTTTTTTTACTTTTTACATTCATTTCATTTCATTCATTTACAGGATGGAGCACGCTCTCGTTACCACTACTGGGTGTATGCCTAAATTTTCTTTTTAAAATTGATATTACCCCAGAAACCCCTTGCACTTAAATCTAGCCAACTGGTCCTTACGGTGGACTACTTATGAATATTAATGGGTCAGATTGAATGCGACTCTTCGATATTTGTTTCCATGTTGTCGTGTCTTGATCCGTGAACTAGAAATAGCTTAGGTGGTTCAGTCGCTGCCTGGTAAGCAGTAGATTGCAGGTTCAAGTCCTTCTGGCCCCAAGATTTTCTTCTGACTTGTTTTTCATTCCCTTACAGGATGGAGCTTGCTATCCTTACTACTAATGTGTGTATGCCTAAAACTTCTTTTCAAAATTGGAATTACTCCACATAGCCCCTCACTAAAGTCTAGTCAAATGTAATATTGTTTCTAAAGATCTCAGTCCTAAAATATAAAGGTTTGTAAATACCACAGGATGAAGAACAAGCAAATCAAAATTAACATTTACAAAAACTATGAATTCTGTTTAATCTTGGGTGGTCTCCATACACAAGTTTGAGAGTTCTATACCTCTTCATTTTTCTACAGGGCACAGATCGTGGTGACCCTTTGCAGGCAACTCTCTTCAGCATTGACGGAGAAGCTGTTGCCATGGTTACACCAGACTCCCTGACTGAGGGTGTCCATAGACTTATCTACCGAGGTCCTGACTTGGCTGGAAACACTGGGTCTTGCTCCTTCGATGTTCAAGTACAAGGTACATGTACTTTCATCTTTGGACAAATTTTGAACTACAAAGTTGTGTGTATCACATACTGTATAGTTACGCCATATATTTGGCAGGGGTTTTATTTTTGCGAATTTCATGAGTCGGGTGCTATTTACGTATCAAAACCATGAAAACATATGAATACAACTTGCATGAGCACATGTGCTACTAGTACACTACGATCGCAAATATAACCACTTGCGAAACTGTCGAGAAGTCCTGATTTGCGAAAAATTAGACTCGCTCAGTCTTTTCTGGCAAAAGCATTATGCAGTATTAATGACAATGTAATTGCCATTGCAAGTGGATTAGCAGGTGTGATGCACAATGGACATTGTTGTGTGCAAACTGTGTTATCTCATACACATTTTCACGTCCAAATTTGTCCATAAGTGAAAATCTCATTGAATATTTGAAAAATGATTATGAGAATAATAATTGACATGATGTCACGTAACCTGCCTCTGAGAAGTTGACAAACTTTGATTTTCTGATGTATAAATGTCAGCTAGATTGTTGTTTTGTTATTGTTGTCAAAAGTGTCAAAACATATTTTGAACACCTATTATGGGCAATAGGATATCAGACCAAGATGTTACAAAGTGTACAATTGTATTTGGCTGTAGATTGCTTGCAGGCAAACTACAGACAAAGATCATTGTTTATATCTACTGACCATTGACCAAATTCCCGCAATGTGTCTGCACTAAGATTGGGTAAACAAGGCATAATTATTTGTTTTTATTTATTATCCTTTTTTATTACTATCCATATACAACATGGATCTAGATGTACATTTCAAAATGTTGTTAGCCTGATCTTTACTAAGCCAGCATATTTAGAGGCTGACTTTTCTCCACCAAGCAGTGCAACTCTCGTATAATCTGCTGTATGGACAATGAACAACATGCTATGAATAAACTTCAAATTCCTTATAGGACCCAATTAGGCCCCACCCCCTCGGTTACTGCAGTTCCATGGCAATATCCTTCCTGGACCAGGGTTCGTGAGGCCCAAAAATCTAACTGTGAGCAACAGGTTGACATAGCTAGCATTAAGACTGAACATATGTGAACAATTGCTTTGAAATCATGTCCTGTCATCGGAACATCATGCAAAATAATCTATGGCATGGTTATGTTATCTGAATTAATTCTCTTTCATTTCTTATGTCCAATGCAGTTACGAGATGCCCACCCCTGCCTGTGCCATCACATGGCTTGCTAGCTCTCGACGACGGGCAGGCCACCTGTGTGGAGGGCCCCCTCTATGGCGCTGTTTGTCCAATCACGTGCGAGGACGGATACCAGCTCTCTGTAGGCAGTGACAGTGCTGTCAGGGCTTGTGAGAGGAGCAACCCACCCAGCACCATGGGATCTTGGAGTGGAGATGAAGTAACTTGTCTGGGTAGGTGCATTGTCTTAGGTTCTTTTAAAATAGAACTCGAGTCCAAATATCAGTTTTGTCTAGAAAAAAATGGAAATCAAAGTTACATGCAAAATAAAAGTGTGAAAAATGGTAATTTACCTTCCCAAAATGTGAATCATATAATCATTTAAACATATGTAACTTGCTGCTACCAACTATTTGATTTTCCTCTGCTTCTCAGATTTTCTGCTTTTATTGAGAGAAACTTACCGGTATGTTTGGACCAGAATATCCCTTTAAGATGTAATCATGGTCCACAATAATTGTCCAATCAATCACAACAGCAAGTGGACCTTAAAAATGACTACAGAGATATTATCCCCAATCCAAATTCTACAATTGTTTGGATTTAAGGGGCTTAGCAAGCACATGATCATTCTGATATGTGACTTTTATGTGACTTATATGTAACTTACATGTATATTGGGTTTTATGTAACTTATATGTGACTTGAATGTGACTTATATGTGACTTATATGTGACATGTCTGTGACTTATATGTGACTTATATGTGACTTGTATGTGACTTATATGTGACTTCTATGTAATTTAGTGGTGGATGGGCCCCCTGGGTTTGACTTGGCTTGACAGAAACATACAAAGAGTTAATAGTTTATTTTCATTTGTACAGTGAAGAACTGTACCGTACCTGAAGTCACCAATGGGGGCAGCAGAGACTGCACATCAGAAGCTAACGTCCCCTACCAAACGTCCTGCCAGTTCGACTGCGACCCTGGCTATATGGCTCCCTCGGGGGTGGAGAGTGTGCTTCGGACATGTCAGGCCGACGAGTCATGGGACGGAGATGACCTGCAATGCACCGGTGAGCAAGTTGTCTGCTACTCTGGCCCCCCATAGCCCCACCTGGAGTGCAGGGCTAAACTAAGCCCCTTCTTGTTCTCACTGTGTTTCACCGAAGTGCCAAGCCTTTAAAGACACGGTAGCCCATTTGCAGGTCAAACAAATCAAATTTGGTAAAAAGCAAGGAAAATGATTGAAAATACTATAAAATAGTTTGAAGACAGGTTAGCCCATTTGCAGGTCAAAAATGAAGTTTTGTAAAAACGAAGGAAAATGATAGGAAATACTGTATAAGATTCCTGCCGAGTTTCATGAGTTTTGCAAATGCTGAAAGAGCTCAAATCTAGCAAATAATACACAATTACACAATTTATAGTGTGAAAAGCCTCAAACAGTAGTCTAGGATGAAAGATAAGGATGTAAATACAGATTTGGGAAACAATCACGGTATTAAGATTTACTGCCGTGTGCCTGATTTTCAGATATATTTGGAGGGATGTTACTTGTGATGAAAAAATCCCTACATTGATTATAAAAGCAAATAATGTACATTATATCAAACTTTATATATTGGTATGTTAACAGGCTCGTATCAATCATGAGTGATATATCTGGCACACAAAGGCATTGCTGTTTTTTGATGTCACCCTTCTTTTCTTTGACAGTTGCCAAGACATGCCCCGCCCTGTTTGTCACCCCGCACGGCTCGGTGACCCCGCCCCGGTGCGGCACAGACCAGACCGTTGTGTTCGGTACGGAATGTGAGTTCAGCTGCCAGGCTGGGTTTCAGCTTCAGAGTGGTCTACCGGTTGCTGTTCTTGCCTGCAGCACGGAGGGAGAATGGAGCAGCAATGTCAGGCCGGAGTGTCAAGGTTAGTCTGGTATTCATTTTGATGAACTGATGAATGACAGCAGCTTATGAGACTTTGCATTCCCAGAGTCCGTGTTTTGAAACATGTTAGTTTGCGATCATGTTACATTGTGAAGAAGGAAAATGAAATGAGCTCATATCGAAATTATACAGCACAATATGACCCAATGTAATTCAGGTAAAACAAAAAGTGATCAAATTGAAGGAAAGTGTGTTAAATTATAGATTTTTCTTGTACACTTGTAATGTACTTACAACACAGAGGATGGAACGTGAGAGTGCATGGTGAATGAAATTGTGACAGTGATATGTTCAAGTGAGACTATTGCAAATATTGTGGATAAGAAAGTGTTTGGTTTTGACTGCTTTATGTGTTTTTCTGCAGACATTCATCCTCCCAGCTTTAGCATCCAATGCCCCCTTCTAATCCCTGTGGAGGCAGAGAGGGGTACCAGGGGGGCGACGGTGGATTATGAGGAGCCCGTGGGGATAGATAACTCAGGACAAGTCAACGTAACAAGGTAGCAGCTTCTGGGCCAGGTTGCATATAGGTTTCCAATGATTGTAACTTACCATCAATGGTAACTACCATGGTAACAGGTGCAATAATGTGAGCTCATTGGCTGTTGCCATGGTAGTTATCATTGATGGTAAATTACAATGATTGAAAACCTATATGCAACATGACCATGATGTCATGAAACAAACACTGAATCATGCTGTGCGTTGTATCCTGAGTGAAAAGAACCGCCTTAAAACATTTCTGTTTGTGAAATGTATATTTTGATTGTATTTAAGTTATATAGTTATGTTGTTCTGGTCCTTAATTGTATGATTTATTCGTAATATCAGTCCCTAGTAATATGTTCTATGTATACCATGGTTTATAATAGTTCCTGTAGTGCATAATTTTTCTTGTAGTAATATATTTGATCATGATGTATTCACATGTAAAGCGCATAGAGGTGTCACTATACATATAATGCGCTATATAAGCAAAATCTATTATTGTTATTACAAAAGTCAGTAGACACAGGGGTTCTAATAACAACAAGTTCTCTGTATATATAGTTATGAGCACTAGGTTTTAACATTGCAGGGGATGTTTCATCTAAGAACGACTTTACGCACAAAGGCAGACCCTTTCTTGTGCTAAATCAGATTCTCAATTATTTTGATTTCCATGAGCTAAAGTGCAAATCTGATGTTTACATATCAATATTTGCATTGATAAAATACTAAATACAAAGATTATAATTTGTCAAATTCGATAAGGATTGTTGGAAATTAACTCACACTTTCTTAAAACAGGAGCGTTTAGCACAAGAAGGGTCACCAGTCATGCGTAAAATGGTTCTTAGCTCAAGAACAGCTTGGTGAAACACCCCCAGAAATATTAGGGGAATGAATGAATGATTATTTGTCCCTGAACGTTCAGGTCAGTAAAGGGTGGCTAAGGTATAATAACTGAAGATATGCTGGACATACCTCAGGAGAATTACTTCAATTTCTAGAATTATCTCTACCCACAGATTGGATCCTGACGTGGGTCCTGGGACCATCTTCCAAGAAGGAGACACCACCCTTGGTTACCTAGCAACAGATAGCAGTGGACTCACAGCGAGATGTGATGTCATCATATCCGTCACAGGCATGTACCAGAATGCAGTACTGTCTCACATCTCACAAATGAATACTGGTTGATGAATGTGTAATTTTGTGTATCATGCAATGGAGTCATGTAGTTTCATCTGTTTTTGTGGGGTTTGAAAAGACATCTTGGGGGTGTTTCACAACGATGACTTTTTAGCACGACTCTTAGCACAACTGGTGACCTATTCTTGTGCTAAATGAGAGAACCCACTTGGTTCCTGTTTTAACAAAGTGGGAGTGAATTTCCTATCATCCTAATCAAATTTGACAAATTATCAACTTTGTATTCAGGTGCTTGTTAACAACAAGAATTTTAATCAACAAAGATCAGATTTCAACTTAAGCTGATTAAGAATTTGATTTGGCACACAAGAACAGGGCACCAGTCGTGCTTGTAGATGTGCGTAACTTACGCACATCTAAGTGAAACACCCCCCTGAAGTCAATGAACATAGCCCTAAATTGGAAACGTGCTTGTTATCATAAAAACTGTACTCCAATGAGCTCATCTTAACTATACCTTCAACCAAAATGAACTACCCATTTTTAGTGAAAGGTCAACGGCCCTTGGCAAACATATGCATATCACATATACAGAGGCATGTACTTCAGCTCAAAATAAACTGAAACCTGCTTTAGCACCCACCTATCTATGGAGACTACATATTTAATTTCTGTTGGACAATATTTCTCTTTGAAACCTGGGGAAATTTATACTTCATCGGACCCGCATATGATTGAGTGTGCGCGCACATATTGAAAAGCCATTGAAACCCATGTTGTAGCTGAGAGTTGTGGTGTGCGATCAAAATGATTAGTTTTTGCAATTTGGGGGCCAAAAAATTGCCGTAAAATCACATATTAACCTCACTTAATTCTACCCTTCCCTAATGCTAACCCTATTCTCGTCTGGATCCTAACCCTAACCTAATTTTATATTCTATAAAAAAAAAAGTTTAAGCTGTTAATTCATCAAAGAAACCATCAAAATGTATCAAAATAAGGAAAATCACTGTCTGATGAAGTATGAAATACCAGAAACCTGTAAACAAAGACCACCTGCTTTGTACAAAGACCTGATTTGCTGTGTCCCTTGGAGCGTTATTATATGCAGGTAATAGAACTTGTTAAATTGTAGGGCTTTGTGAACCTAAATCCAGTTAGGATGTCAAAAATGATCTTGGAACTTCAGTAATCAAAGGGATGTATGTGGGTGGTTTAGTTGTGCCCTATAAGGAACATAAAGTTTATTCATAGCCTGTCCTTTTTTGTCCATACAACAGATTATGCGGGAGTCGTGCTGCTCCCTATCTGAATGGAGAAAGGCCAACCCGCATATAGGCGAGCTCAGTAACAAACAGGTTGAATGTATAGCAGCATTTGTTACAGCCATGTTTGTTAATTCTCTCTGTTCTCCAGTGCAGCGTTGCCCCGCCCAGCAACCTCCTTCCCAGGGTGCTGTGCAGGGGTGTGAGGACCCGATCCACGGCAGCCAGTGTGCCTTCTCCTGCCTGCCTGGGTACAGCCTGGTTGGGGAGGCAGCAGTGTCATGTGACCTGTCAGGTGACGGGAGCCCACAGTGGAGCCACAACGCGCCCATTTGCCAGAGTGAGTCTAGGCCAATGTGTTGATACTTTATGTGCAAGATTAAAGGGATAGTGTACCCTGCATTCAAGTTGGTTTCAAATAAAGCAGAAACATATTAGCGAAGGTTTGATGAAAATCCGTCAAAAGATAAGAAAGTAACAATTGTTTTTTGATGTTGTGATGTTACATGTGAGGTGGTCTCCCGTATGTTGGGTGCTGTTTGACACCATCAATTTATCTTTTTCTGTTTTCGATGAAGGAATATTTCTTTTTTCTGTATGTAAACATCTCATGATGTATCAAATGCACAGGTGAAATGATGCATATAATTATAGAAAATCAGGATTAAAATAAAAAGTAGTGCACAACATATGTGAGAGCATCTTGCATATGACGTCACAAAATCAAAACTTCAAGCAATCATAACTTTCCTATCCTTTGACAGATATTCATCAAACCCTCACTAATATGTTTCTTTTATGTTTCTGCTTTTATTGAATCCAACCTAATTTCAGGTTGAACTATCCCTTTAAATTCAGCTCTATGGGGTGTATGCGTATTACCCATTTTATGTGCCCCCTAAACTGCTGCTTGATGGACTTCATGTGTATTACTGGAGAAGGCAGGCATATCTGGAACACAAGGAGTTCATCCAGCAATAATGCATCAGTGGTGCATAAAAAATGTCTGTCAGAACAATTATTGTCCTCTTTGTCAATCGGAATGTGTGTTTCCAGCCATAATCATTGCTGCAAAATGTAGTTAAGATATATAAACATGTATGTTATCTCTCAGGGAGAATATAAACATGTATATTATGTTTTCAAACATCATTTGTTAAGAGACCATACCATGACTATAAGCTCTTGCACTAGTTAGATGGAGGATGTATCTCCCCCTATGTTATTTATTTTTTAAGCTGATCAAATGACATTGTGCTCTCTGTGATTTCTCCCCAGTCCTAGGCAATCTGTTTTTAAACACCAATTGTTTTTAAAAACTGTGTGTACAAGCTCTTCCAAACTTATGGAGCTATGAGTAATGGAAAAACCTTGCTATAGACAGATCAAATAACATTGCATTCTGTGATTTTATTCACGGCCCCTTCTCCAGTCAAGACATGTCCAGCCCTTGTGGTCGAACCCCCAGCCACGTTGACCGGGTGCGCTGGTCAGCAGGACGGCTCTGTTCCCTATGGGTCAGTCTGCACCTTCCACTGTCCGTTTGGTTACCAGGGAGACGGAGAAGAGAACGAGAAGCGTTGCCAGGCTGATGCGACGTGGACCAGTACAGACTTTAATTGCCAACGTGAGTCGTACTTGTACTTGTAATAATAATTGCCAGTTGATAACTATTCAGTGATTTGTGGAGAGACAATAGATTATGTAATATTTGTTTTGCTGTTACGCTCCATAGCATTAGAATTGATTTATCAATCTGTTAAAAATGAAGCAAAGAGTACAAGGGCTGGCGGGATTTGACCCTGTAGCTTGCCAGGTTGTGACACTGTCCACCAGGCTACTGCTTGGCATATGGTTATGACTCAATATTTTGATAGGATAAGATCTTGCTTCAAACATTGATTTGATGACTGTAGATTAAGAGGGCGGTCCTTGCAAGAGGACTCTTGCAAGAGGACTCTATCCCCCACTCTTGTAAAGATAATGTTACTAAAAGTACATTTATACAAATATATTACAAGTTCTACTTCTTCTCTTGCAGTGCACATTAACTTCTTATTTTAATCTTACAAAATATTTTCATCCACAAGCTGAACCTGCGAAATACAATACGGTACATGCATCTTTTAACTTTAAGGCTGGATGAAATGGCAGGAATGTATATTACATCCTCAAAAGTTACATTTTCTTAAAACAGGCCGTTAAGCCTCCATTTTGAATGAACACATATCACATGATATGATGGACTTATTAACAACAACACAAAAGTTTTTAGTGAAAAGGCTGTCTCGGGAAAGGATAGCGTGCTGCATCTTGTAAATAAATGAAAGCAGTTTTGTACAACAATATCAACAATATCTAAACAATCAAACACTTTATTTGAGTGCAGATGTACTTTGACGTAGCATTTGTCTTCACCCTTTCCTGTACCGTTTAAAACAATATGTTTAGAAACAAACCTGCTCTGACACCTGTTTTGTTTGCGTCATGACATCAGGCACATCATGCCCTCCCCTGGCGGCGACGGGGGCCATCTCAATAGCGCCCTCATCCTGTCTGCGGGATCCAGTCTTTGAGGACACCTGCCGCCTGCAGTGCATCACACCAGGGTTCGAGGTACAGCCGGCCGGCCTCGTGGAAACAACCTGTACCGGAAGCCAGACGTGGACAAATGACATTCTGCAGGCTCAGTGCGTAGGTAAGGTGACCTTGTACATGACCTTCACCAGATTTTGCTGTAATTGCAGCGATAGCCAGATAACAAGTCAAGACACCTTCCCAGTTTCGCTGAAGTACGGCGAAAAATCCCATGGCCAACACTTATTTTTGAGAGTTCAGAAAAACTATGCAGAGCAGATTTCTAAATCGTTGCACACGGTTAGATTTTCTTAATTCGTGGACCCTGTTCTACTTGAGATGCCAAAATTTGCAATGGAAGTGCAGTAACCAAAGGGTTGTGGTGTAATTGTGACCTAGGCCTATACTGTAAAAAAAAAATCATAGCCAGTTGGCTATTGTCTGTCCTTCAGATTATGCAGGACTTGCGCTGTTCAGTATCTGAATGGAAAAAAGCCAACCTGCATGTATGCAGACTCAGTAAAGAACGGGTTAACTCGATCGAGAAGAGCATTAATGACCCAAATCAAACACAGTGACATGACCGGTTAGAACATCTGTGAGTGTGTGTATGTAATTGGTTTGTGAGTGTACAAAAAAAAGAAAAAAAAAGTATGTATAACTGTTGTACATGTAGCTGAGTCCTTGCCCTTGAGGAACTAGACTCATGAAGCAACAGCTTTAATGCAGTTTGTTTTATACAAACCATAAAAATTCCACGCAATATCTCTCCACTTGAAGCCTCCAGTCATCATATTGTGAGGGCAGTATTTTCTTCCATTGACCATGCTATGTACATAATTTTCTTAGTTTAACCCTATATAGCCCGGGCTATTTTGAAATTGCATAGCCCGGGGGGGGGGCAAAAACAGCCCCCCCCCCTAAGACCTCGACCGTTGATCGCGCGATCGCGACGAAAATTGGCACGTACGTCACTGATGCCGTAAGCTCCACAATTCAATTGTCAATTGCACCAACATTATTCAAATTTATTTTAATCAATTAATTATGCTAATTAAATGCATAAAAATCATAATTTGGTTGTAAATCTTTAAATATAGCCCCAAAACTGCTAGATATCAGTCCAGGCACTCTTCTTAGGATTATATCAAATTAGGATTTTAAAAAATGGCAATATCAATGGTTTTTCTTATGTATTTTATTGTTTTTTTAATTTCTTATGTATTTCTTTGTTTTTTCAACTTTATGCTTTCAATTGTTTTTTCAATGGAAATCGTTGGCAACACTATTTCAGTCATAAATAACATGAAATCTATTGTTTTTCATCAGTAATAATAGAAATAATGATACATTTATGGATTTTGGCTAGATACAGAATTTGCATTGGATTTGTACATGAAATCACGCATTTGAGCAATTTTTGGTCTGACATGCACATACAAAATGTCACGTAACTTCGGAACCGTGTACCCCCGCATCACAAATTTGGTCTTAAAAGTTGCGTGAGACTTTAAGGAAAAAAGTCATGAAACGTCGCGGCGCGATCTCTTCCCGTTACAAATTTATTGCGAAAAATGTCGAGGGGGGGGGGGCTGTTTTTGCCCCCCCCCGGGCTAGATAGGGTTAACCTGCAAAACGTGTAGCCTTCAACCCTACCTTACATGCACATCATCCCCACACTCTCTCTAGATGTGGTGCCTCCAAGCTTTGGCCAATGTCCAGACAGCTTTGTGGTGTACACGGAGCGCCAGTCTGACCGCGCCAACGTCCAGTGGGTCGTTACAGCAAAGGACAACAGTGGCGTTGACCCCACCGTGACCTGTGACCTTGAGCCAAGGGTCATGACCTATGGCCGCTATGTAGTGACCTGCTCTGCCACAGACGACACAGGCCTTCGTAATGAGTGCCGCTTTACCGTGGATGTCATAGGTGAAATATATGATTTGATTTGATTTATTGATTTTAAGCTTGATTTCCAATATATCAAATAGAATACAATAGCAAGCTACATGTGTCAATCAGTGCATAGTGCGTATAATCGAGAAAATTATAAAACAGAAAATGGCCAATATTTATCCTATATGTACTACAATATGAAACTGTAGGTATAGTTAACAGTGATTAACATTCAAAATCCTCAATTGAAATCTGAACATACTGTTTTTGAGACCATACATATTTTGTTATCTCTCTATGTGTGCATTTTAAATGCTCTTCATGCCAAGGAGAAGTTGTCCACACTCTTTGCTGATCTTTTGCCTGTTTTGTTCAAATACATTTTTGTTTTAGTCAGTACACAGGAGCAAAAACTGTTTTTTTTTAGTTTAAGTACACAAGAACTGAACAGAACTATAAGCTCTTTAAAGAAAAAAATATAAACATTTATGACTTTCAGAAATATGTTGAAACCAAGTTTTGAAAGTGCTGATGCCATTCCTACATTAAGGTGTATACAATTTTTTGTTGAAAATTGATACAGAGCTTTCATGGAACAGAAAGAAAACACATTTACCTCTTTCAATACCAAGCTATGAACCCCCTAATGATGTAACAACACACATGTGTGTACCCATGGGACTAAGAAGGTTAAGTTTGACAATGGTCCGTGTTCCTTGGTCACACAGTGAGGCAATGCCCAGAGGAGCTGCAGCCTCCCATGTTTGGTACGCTGACTGGACCATGTGACCGGTCACATGGGTCTGTCTGTCATGTGACCTGCCTGGTGGGCTATGAATTGGTCGGCTCGTCGGAGGCAAGCTGCGAGTACGATGGTGCAGCGATGCACTGGTATGCAGAGGAGGAGCCGCATTGCGAAGGTGAGTATGTTGCAGTAAAAAAACAGAGGTTAGCACTTCAATCCCCGCACTAAGTTGCGTCCTTCGAATCAAGCCAGGATATTTGTTTTGACCATGTTGTAATCCGTATTTATATCTGATGTTTGTTTTCCATTGTAAATTGTCACACTTCATCCATGCGGCTGTGAAGGTTATTTCAATAAACCTTGAATTAAGTGTATTTTTCCTCCCACAGTAATTGACTGCCTTACTTGAACCTTGACCCTTGACCACAGCGTGTGTCTTGCCCCTGTCCTGTATAGCCTCGGCCAATAAACCTTGAATGTAATTGTTGTCCCACAGTGATTGGCTGCCTGCCCTTGACCCTTGACCCAAGCATGTCAGTCTTGCCCCCGTCCTGTGTGACCTCGGTCAAGGTTCACGCAGGCACGGTCTGCACCCTGCACTGCCAAGACGACCTGGTGCTGACCGGGGTCGAGCCAGGCGTGAATGTCGCCCTCGTGTGCCAGACGTCAGGAGAGTGGATGGGGGAGTTGAACAACACTGTGGTGAGATGCGTTGGTAAGTTGAAACCTTGAAGTTCATTTGCAGTTTGAAGAGTTATTTCAGATTAATTTGTTTTTTACCTGATCAATTATTAAATATCCTCACCTTTATTATAAAAGTAGATTTTTATTTAATTTGAGTTTATTTTTACCTTATTAGTTATTGAATTTCCTCACCAAATTCAATAAATATGATCCTTTGATATTATAAAAGCAGAGTTTATTATGCCTCTGCCACAAATTAGCCGGAAGCATTATTTCATTTGGGTTTGTTGTTTCACCTTATCAATTAATAGATATTCTCACCAAATTAGATTAGCATTATTGAATATCAAAGTTGGATATATATTTCAGGAATGATGTCATGCTGCAAGTTCCTACATTGTGTTTATGTAGCTATAGTTATCAGTCCACTGTGTATATAAGTTATATGTCTAAGTTTGTAGTCCTGATTTTGTCTTAATCAGGACCCACGGATGAAATTAATTTACTTATGATTCTCACACATACTTTTACAGAGTCATAGGTAAGGGACAGCAACCCACATGAAATCAAATCTCCTTTTGTGATATTAAAGGATAATTTGGTAAGGAAATAGTAATTCTAATGATTATGGGACCTGATAATGCAAAACTTTTTGCCATCGTAGCCGTGGTGTCCTGATTTTGATCATATTAACTTTCTTATCCTCGACTGATTTTCATCAGACCTTCACTAATATGTTTCATATATGTTTCTGCTTTTATTGAAACCAACTTAATTTCAGGGTGAATTATCCCTTTAAATGATAATTCAATTTGGTAAAGAAATAGTAGTTGTCATGATCATGGCAGCACTGTTATGCTTTCATTAGCACAGGGTCCTGATTTTGTTTAATTTCACCAATTTTATTATTTTGATTCCTTCCTGGTATCCCCAAATCGAACGAGAATGGAACCATGGCCATGGCAGAATGGATTATGGGTTTGTAGTCTCTACTATTACTGCCCCTTACGTCTTATATCATGATGACAGCAGTGATGATGATATATTAGTTGTTATCTATGTGAACAGGATTCCACTTCCTTTCAGAGCTTGACATCAGTAATCTCTTCCAAGCAACAAGGAGAGAAATTCAACCATTCACCTAACTTTCGTCTTGCTTGACAGACCGAACTCCGCCCACAATCCTGTCCTGCCCAAGTCAGCCAATCACAGCCATCCGTATAGAGTTCTCGGGCGTCATGGTGACCTTTGAGCCTCCAACAGCCAGAGATAACGTGGACAATACCGCCGATATCATGGTTGTGACCTTCCCCCCTGACCTAGCGTCTCCATATGAATTCATCTCTGACATGACGTGCAGCTACAACTTCACGGACTCCTCTAATAATTCGGCCCTCTGCATCTTCCAAGTTGATATTGAGAGTGAGTAGATCATTTTAATCATTGTAACATACAGATTTCATATTGGTCTTCACATGAAACAGTATCGTCTCTAAGCACTTTACAATATTATTAACGTAGTCACCCGATCCTCTGCATCTTCCAAGTTGATGTTGAGAGTGAGTAGATCATTTTAATCATAGTAATATGCAGGTCTGATATTGCACTTGAAAGAGTATCATCTAAACATGATTTACAATATTATTACTGGTAATGTTAATTACATGACTAGTGAAATTTACATTGGCGAGGAGATATACAAAGGGACTTCCATCTCAGGAATGAAATGTCTGGTGGGTCATGTGACTATCCCATTAGCTCACGCACTGTGAATGTGTATCTAGAACACTAGTTAATACACCTATGGGGAAAAAACTCTCATAACAGAAGAAATTTGGATAATACAAGTGTAATGAATATTTCATTAAGAACTCTTATCCATTTTTACAGTCTCTAAGTGCCCAAAGTTGGTGGAAAAGTGTCTCCTGTATCTTAATTAGTAACTCTGAAATGTGTGCAATTTGTCACCTGCTTCCTTTTGTCAAAGTAGGGCAGAGCAGTTTTCCCTTAATAGCAAGAATGATGAAAGCTCTTACACCGTGGACTTCTTTTTTTTCTACATGAAGATCAAGTCCAACCGCTGGTTTCCTTCTGCCCACCCGGCCAGAACATCACCACGACAACGGAGATCACTGAGGTGGAGTGGGAGGTCCCCCAATTCCAGGCTGCCCCGGGCACACGGGTCATTGAGACATGTAACTATGGTGATAGCCCCACCCAGCTGCCTTGGGGTCATCACACTTTTCAGTGCCAGGCCCGGGATTATGAAAGCGGACTGATGGTGGAGTGCAGGATCGACATTGACATCACGCGTAAGAAACCCACCCATTCCCTATCCTGACCATTTTCCAACCAAAAATATCAGAAGTTTCAAGTTTCTTTATTTCCAGAACTGACATCACATGTAAGGAGGCCTCCCACCCCCGGTCTGGGACATTTTCCAACCAAAAAGGTCTCAAGTTTCAAGTTAAAAGTTTAACTATTGACATGTGAAAGTACCTGTACGCAGCAAGCCGCCGTGTCAGAGAATATCCACATGAACACGTTGTCGTCATATAAAAGATATGCATGAAACATACAAAGAGTTAATGATGATCTGTAATGTTCAATTAAGTTGAAGATTATAAAGTTCAAGTTTGCAAATGTCACAAATATGACCTCAGTGCGACATATCCGTCCGTCATGTTTTCTGTTCCTTTAAGTACATAGAAACAGGCATTTATCCCTATGTGTTATTTGCTGTACAAAAACGTTTAATTATTATTATCATTATCAAACTCTCCTTCATAATCCCTCTCCTCTTTCTATCATCCCCCTTTTGAGAGCAGCGAAACCATGCCTCACGCTCCGCACCCCAGCCAACGGAGGGCTGGCTTGCGATGATGGCTTTGCCTACGAGAAGTACTGCACCATGGTCTGCAACGGGGGATACGACATTCCCCGCCTCTCCTCCAATCTGGCACCAGAGAAGCTCTTTGTCTGTGGAACGTCCGGGAGGTGGTACCCCCATTCCAATGTCCCAGACTGCTCCGGTAAGTATCTAGTGGTGGCGGCAGGATGGTCACCAGTGTAGGAAACACACGGTGCAAATACCTCCCGTCAAGTCCAGAAAGTGATTGTAAGCCACGCATTAATGTACTGCACCACCCGTTAAATCAGTATCAGTCGTCTTATACTTAATGTTTTTGCTTTTTTTATGCCTCCGCCACCAAGTGGCCGGAGGAATTATGTTTTCGGGTAATTTTAAACAAACTTGATGCAAGGATGGATTTAGACAGACTGGTTAGATTGGAAGTCAAAGAAGGAAGAGGTCAAAAGTCAATGAACAGTGCCAAACTTGGCTGAACTTGATAAAACAGAATGTGATATTTTCATTTCACATTGGAGCAATTGTACATTGCCCACCAATCATTCACATTTTCTGAGAATAGCAAAGAGGCGGAGGCATATTTATCGACTGCATGGCAGTCGAATTGCTCTAGTTTATAGCCATGCACTCCATAGTTGTGTACCGTGTGTCCAGTTGAGAATGACACAAAGTAACATTCTGCCCTCTTGAGCCATATATAAAAGGTTTCCTTGTGACCACCCTGGATGGTGGTACAGTGGTGTAGGCCTTCAGGAAAGGTCACACTGGGGAATATATTCTCCAGTCTCTTCCTAGCAGCCACGCAATTTTGAAACAGTGTCGCAATAAACGAGATATTGCCTCCTAACTTCTCAAGCCTTGTCCTTGAACTTGTAGGGAAACATCATCTTTTGATTTTATTTTGATATGTGAATTGTACCATATATTTTTGAGTTTTGTACCTTGATGAAATATAAAGCTTGAACTTACTGCATATGGCTTGACTTGACTTATATGTATAAGATGCAGTGTGTCCCCTCGCTCTCTTATGATTCATCATTCTCCATTGAGTTCTGCCCTGGGCTCGATGTTTAGCCTTCTGTAGGGGTGATCCCAGATCATTCTTGACTTGGTCTTTCCACCTTGCTAGGGGGCGGTCAGGTGGTCTTCATCCCTCAAAGTCTTTGTGGTACAAATGGCTTTAGGTCAATTGTGCCACTCATAGATTAAAATGTGAAATTCAATAAAAATCAACCATGTAAGTGTTTATTATCATGCATATATGAGGATATCTTTAGCTTGGATAAGGTTGCGAAGGAACATTCCAACTTGTACCCCTGCTTGTGCTTAGTTTGTTGTGAAACGTCTGTACATCCAGCATTCAATGCAGTTTCCGTAATAAATTCCTGTCTGCATTTTAGTATCTAATGCAGTGGATTTTCTGACAAATGTACCTACACATGTAATGATCTATTAAGTCTGTGCGTGAATGCTTACACATATCTGGAGTGGTATTCCAAAACTGAGTTGAAGTTTTAACTTCCGTTTTGACTCAAATTCCTTACAATCCTTAACTGCTGTGCTGTGATTGGCCGATTGATGCAGTTTTTTGACGTCGTCAATTCTCAGAATACCAACAGATTTAGCTGAGACAGTTTTGGATGTGAGATTCTTTTCACCCCCGTTATGAACTGTATGAGACCAACTCTTACACTCTACTCCCTCCCCAGCTGTGCGTCGACCAAACCGACTGAACCTGCCTCTCAGCATCATGTACTTGGAGGGACGTTGCTCGGACGGTGTCAGCGAAGTGAACCAGGACGTCGCCGAGAGGTTCATCAGCATCATCACGCAGACCAGTTTTGCACAGATCTGCACACAGAACCAGCTGTGCACCACAGAGAACATCCAGGTGACCTGCGGCCCAGAGCTCAGCCGCCGCCGGAGGAGAGCTGCTGGCCTGGACATGGGTGAAGGAGAAGACACCAGCCAAGGAGATGTGATGATGGTTTCTGTGGTAATAGTCTAATTATTGTTTGAAAGGAGATGTGCAAATAGTTTCTATGGTAATAGTCCAAGTGTTTTTATGCCTCTGCCACGAAGAAGCCAGAGGCATTATGTTTTCGGGTTGTCTGTCCGTCCGTCCGTCCGTCCCGAATCCGTTTAGGCAATATCTTAAGAGCCGTGAACCAGATTTGCTTCAAACTTGGAACATGTGTGTATTGCATAAAACCAATGAAGTGTGTAAAATCTAATTGAGGTCAAAGGTCAAAGGTCAATGAAGTTTGTGAAAATTGCCCAAAATTGACCTTTTTCACATTAAATCCAAATCCAAGAATACAATTCTCATCAAACAAGGTACAAAGATGGATCACTACTTGGAGGTAGAGTGGTGACATTTTGGGTAAAATTCCTGGAAGGTCAGAGGTCAAAGGTCAATGAACTTTGTAAAAAATTGCAAAAATTTGTCTTTTTTCACAATAAATCCAAGTCCAAGAATGCAGTTCTCATTTAACATGGCACACAGATGGATCACTACTTGGGGATAAACTGGTGAAATTGTTGGTAAAATTTCTGAAAGGTCAGAGGTCAAAGGTCAATTAACTTTGCCAAAATTATCTCTAAACTGCCCAAAACTTTATATTTTTATGCCTCCGCCACGAAGTGGCCGGAGGCATTATGTTTTCGGGTTGTCCGTCCGTCCGTCCGTCCGTACGTATGTCCCTCCGTCCGTCCGTCCGTATGTCCGTCCGTCCCGAATCCGTTTTGGCAATATCTTGAGAACCGTGAACCAGATTTGCTTCAAACTTGGTACATGTGTGTATTGCATAAAACCAATGAAGTGTGTAAAATTGGGGTCAAATCTGATTGAGGTCAAAGGTCAAAGGTCATTGAACATTGTGAAAAATTTCCCAAAATTGACCTTTTTCACATAAAATCCAAATCCCAGGATACAATTCTTATCAAACATGGTACAAAGATGGATCACTACTTGGAGGTAGACTAGTGACATTTTGGGTAAAATTCCTGAAAGGTTAGAGGTCAAAGGTCAATGAACTTTGAGAAAAATTGCAAAAATTTGACCTTTTTCACAATAAATCCAAGTCCAAGGATGTAGTTCTCATTAAACATGGTACACGGATGGATTACTACTTGTGGATAGACTGATGAAATTTTTGGTAAAATTCCTGAAAGGTCAGAGGTCAAAGGTCAATGAACTTTGCCAAAATTGGCTCAAAACTGCCCCAAACTTTATATTTTTCACAATAAATCCGAATCCAATGGTGCATTACCAACTAAACATGGTGCAAAGATGGATCACTACTTGGGGCTAGACTGGTGACATTTTTAGTGAAATTTTTCAAAGGTCAGAGGTCTAAGGTCAATGAACTTTGCCAAAAAATTACCTAAAAATTGCCCCCAAAGTGATATTTTTCAAAGTAAATCCAAATCCAATGGTACATTACCAACTAAACAAGGTGCAAAGATGGATCACTACTTGGGGGTAGACTGATAACATTTTTGGTGCAATTTCTCAAAGGTCAGAGGTCAAAGGTCAATGCACTTTGCCAAAATTGGCTATTTTTCACATTGAATCCAAATCTAATGATTCAATTCTAACAAACATGGTACAGAGATGTGTCACTTCATGGAGGTAGACTGGTGAAAAATTGGGTAAAAATCCTGAAAGTTCAGAGGTCAAAGGCTCATGAACTTTGTCAAAATTTGCTGAAACCTGCCCCCAAATTGATATTTTTCACAATAAATCCCAATCCAATTATGCATTTCAAGAAAACATGGTACATGAATGACAAGGATACAAGGATGGATGTTGACAGACTGGTTAGATTGGAAGTCAAAGAAGTAAGAGGTCAAAGGTCAAATGAACATTGCCAAACTTTGCTAAACATTTAAAAACATAATATCGTATTTTCATTTCACATAGGAAATTACTGGAACATTCCCAACCAAACAAACAGATTTTCTGAAAATAATCTAAATAGAGCTAGCAAAGAGGCGGAGGCATATTTATCGACTGCGTGGCAGTCAAATTGCTCTAGTTTGAAAGGATATGTCACGATGGATTCTATAGTAACTGTTTAAGTCGAGGTGTTTTATGTATGGAGATTGGAGATGTGACTGTGGTTTTTATGGTAGCTGTGTATGCTCAAGTATTTTATGTAAGGAAATGGGAGATATGATTTTGCTTTATATGGTAATAGGTAAAGTCAAAGTATTTTATTTAAAGTGAGGTGATGATGTCTTCTTATGGGTAATGTTAAAGTTCAAATATTTCTATTAAGTGAGAGAACATGACATGTCTATCTATCTATCTATCTATCTATCTATCTATCTATCTATCTATCTAGCCTATTTCTCTCCACTGCTGAAGGAAGGCCTCCTTATCATATATCCATTTTGATCGATCTTGTGTCGTTTGTTTCCATGTCACATGTCACACTACCACTACCATGGTAGTGTAATGTAATTGTGTCTAATCCTGACCATACGTTAAGCAATTTTAACTAAACTTTGCTTTAGAGAAGGGATGGATCTTCAGCTCTGTTATGACTTTCAACAAGCCTTATCAATTTCAGTCTCTCTTATGGATAATTTCAGCTCGTTAGTCTGGTTCCTCATGAGGGTACAAACCATACAGGAACCATGAAGGCCCTGGCACAGCACATCCACTGGCAGACCAAGACCATGGCCCTCGGTGGCGGCGGTAGGATAGGGAGGTATCAGCCGAGCCTGCAGGATTCTGTGCTGCAGCTGGACGACATATTTGTGGAATGCGAGGACGGTTACATCCCTGATCATCAGCAGCAGACATGCAGTGAGTCATGTGACACAGTCTGATTTGTCCTAGAGAGAAGAAGAAGAAAGGAACAGAAAACAGAGAAAAGGAAGAGGAAGAGGAAGAAGGAGGAGCGGAAGGAAAAGAAGGGGGAGGAGAAGAAAAGAAATGTTTAACATGAAATTATACAGAAATACAACATATTGGCCATTTTGAAATTAGAAGCCCCTTTTGCTTGTTGCTAATGCAATAAAAAGGCTTTGGTAACCACCTGTGTAGAAAGCCACCCTGTCTATGCAGACTGTATTTGTTGGTTTTCCTTGAATAATGTCTTGCATTGAAACCTTTATTACAGTTAAATTACACATGAAGACCTCTTGCCTTTAAAGGCCGCATTTCTCTGTGCATTTTTGCCTCCTTTGATCGGTCTTTACATAGCTGTTTCACCTTACCATGCGATGAACATACCCATTATGATGGTCTCTTTGCCTTTAGTTGCTTGTCCGAGGGGCCACTACTTTGACCGGTCCTCGGTGCAGTGCGTGGAATGTGCGGTGGGCTACTATCAGGACCAGGAGGGCCAGACCAGCTGCCAGCCCTGTCCATCCGGCACTTGGACCACAGGAACAGGTGCCAGGGAGCCTTCAGTCTGTATGGGT